>JAMPIV010006002.1:62500-252500 GCA_024509875.1 Oreohelix idahoensis
TTTTCATGACCTGTGCCATCTGTTAACGTTCTTTCCATGTCTTCTTTGTCCTTTGCATGTCTGTCTCCAGGTCTCTTCTTTGCGTGTTTTTGTCTTAAGAAACCCAAATTGGCTGTGCGTCCTATCACAATTTACTTTCACAGCAAGGCGATGACGCTGTTTGGGTGATCCTTGGTTCGATTCCAGGTAAACCTATCACTTATATTTCTTTTCTTTTGTCTGACATCCTCCTTATTTATGTCAAATGAGTGCCTGTTAATTGCCTATATTTATTTATTTACTACTCACATACCTCAGGTTTCCCGCATTATTTATTCCATACAGTTAAACTGAAATAATTAAAGTAATAATTACACTAACATTGGAAGACACATGATCTCTGCAGCATTAATCCAGCACCATATATAATCTGACAACTTGGAATTCCCTTCTACTTGCTTCCTGAAAAATATCACGCTCCACAACAGCGTTCTAATGTGCACAAAATCTCTCTCTCTCTCTCTCTCTCTCTCTCTCTCTCTCTCTCTCTCTCTCTCTCTCTCTCTCTCTCTCTCCCTCTCTCACTCTCTCTCTCTCTCTCTCTCTCTCTCTCTCTCTCTCTCTCTCTCTCTCTCTCTCTCTCTCTCTCTCTCTCTCTCTCTCTCTCTCTCTCTCTCTCTCTCTCTCTCTCTAAAAAGTCTCAAGACTTCAGCATTTCGAATTTAAATCCGTTTTGTGTGAAGTAAGGCCTACTACAGCTTTTGCACGAATGGGAGTAAGAATTTTCTAGCTCCTAAAGACCATTCTCACTCGACTGTCTAGAACCGATTTACACCTGTAGACCTAACGATAATTTTTCCCCTTACAACTAGTACCGTAGCACTCTGTTGGTGAGCACATGTCGTAATAATCTACCTACCGGCGTTGCTTGCGACAATCGAAGATTTCCATTTCGGATTTTTATGTCAAGGACCCACCTGTGCGAGAATTCCCTATAACTCTGACCTCAAACTGCGAGTGCCGACCTAGTAGAATTTTCAGTAATCGATCACTACTCAGACCGACTTTAATATCATCATCATCATCATCATCATCATCATTATCATCATCAACGTGTTCCTTTGTGCTTATGGAGCATGGAGTGTGCACTGTAGCTGGTCCCTATTGCAGGATGGCTGCACATGCTCTTGTAGTGATGGCTTCTGAGGCAACTTGTTTTAGATGAACATTAATATTGAGAAAACTAAAACTATGATAATTAGCAAAACTGACGATAAGTCCACATTAAAGATAAGCGTAAATGAGAAAATCCTGGAACAAGTCAAGAGCTACGTATATCTTGGTCATATAATAACAGAAGATGGTAGATGTGAAACAGAAATCAAGAAGAGAATAGGAATGGCCAAAGCTACATTCAACAACATGAAACATATACTGACTTCTAAACAGTTATCTCACAAATTAAAACTGAGAATCATAAAGTGTTATATATATTCTGCATTTCTGTATGGTGTAGAAACATGGACGAGGGAGAGGTGAAAGCAAACGTGCAAGGGGAAGACAGCGCTATAAGTGGGAAGATAACATCAACAGATGGACAGGAAAGAGTCTACCAGAGTGCACCACCAAGACAAGAGACAGAAGACGTTGGAGATGCATTACAGCTAACCTTCGTTGTGGAGATGGCAGCTGATGATGATGATGATGATGATGATGATGATGATGATGATGATGATGATGATGATGATGATGATGATGATGATGATGATGATATGCCTATGGGCACAGCAGTCATATTCTGTCTATGTCTCTTCAGAGGAACTTCGGGAACTACAAGGAGCCGATTTTTAATCTGCATGTGTTAAAAAAGGAATGAGCCGATCTTTCTAAAAAGCAAAAATTGGTCTGATGCTGGCTTAACGAATTTGATATATGTCAGCCAAGAACCTAGTCAAAGAAATCTGAGCATTCAGAATTGACATCTGGTGTCAACCCGAGGTCTTTTTCTTTCTTTCGCCTCAGGATATCTCATACAAATAAATGTCCATGTGGAACTGGAATCCACATCACCGAACACATTCCCCAAAACTGCCCAATCCATGACGACCCGCGACGTCTGACCTGGCCAAAGAGTGCTGAGCTCAAGCAGAAGCAATGGGGCTGCCGCGCTGACCTGGAAAAGACTGGACTTCGTCCTGGCGACAGGCCTCCAGATTTAGCATGACTACAAACTGAACGCAGAAGAAGATCTTTCCTTTACCACAGAGGTTTGACCATTTCATTCTGCAATGTATTGACACCTGTACTAACTACGAAAGCATCCAGAACAAGTAACTAGTGAATTTGTCTACCATATTTTTTCCACTAATACAGTCGTCTTCCCAAGGTGTGTGACCATTTCCCTATTACCCGTCTATTCCAATTGCTATTTAACAATGCTCAACGCATAGCCAACGACTCTACAAGCAACGTTGAATGAACATCTGCTTTCTCGTGGCCATGGCTCAGCAATTTTATTAAAAACACCATCTGCCCGTGGGTAAATGAGAGACACGGACTAACTCAGTATACGCATTTTCAAAGAGTTTGTTAGTCATTCGCTGATAACCGCACAGAGATTGACATATTAATCGTTACGGACTGATGAATTTGGAATAAGGCAGAATCAATAAGCGCACGAACGAAAATCAGGGTCACAGTTCGAGAGCTGTATTCACACGGATGTGATAAGAGGTTTTGATGGTGGTAAATTAAAGGTTAACAAGGTGAGGTCAAGCTATGTAAGTACCCTGAATCAGAAAGATGATGTATATCTCAGGGGTCCCTATCTGCTACCTCTTCTGATCTCACCCAGTGTATATTTATCTCTGTAGTGTTATGTATATGGCAGGTGTCTAGGGTATGTAGGTATGTATTTAATGTGAGGAATGCATAAAGTCAAACAGAACTGAAATTCAACAAAATGTAAGTAAGTAAGACTGGTGGGAACGTTTTGGTATATATATATATAGATTGAGGTTCAGGACAATAAATTGTATATATATATATATATATATATATATATATATATATATATATATATATATATATATATATATATATATATATATATATATATATATATATATTCCCCCCTTATCCAGCGGCACTTGGGCTTTCAGCCCTTCGGCCCAATGACATGTCATTGCGAGGCTGGGGAACCTGAGGACTTTCCTTCCAACCCGGTCAGGAGCTTCGCTCCTTCCCATCCACAGAGGGTTTATCACAGGAGCCGTTCAGGCTATTCAGTCAAAGTTCCGGCCGTAAACATTTCTTCAAACGCCGACGCCCGGGTTTGAACCATGAACACCTGGTCGCCAGTACAACGCCGAAGCCATTACACCAGCGCGGCTCCCATGGCATACGAGAATATATATATGAAAATTTTAAAGAAACATTCTTGGCTTTATGGAAGAAGAAGGTTATTTACTCGATATATATATATATATATATATATATATATATATATATATAGAGAGATATATATATATATATATATATATATATATATATATATATATATATATATATATATATATATATATATATATATATAAATAATTTATATATATATATATTTATAGCAATATATATATCCTGCGTCGTATATATGAAGATATATAAAGATGCTATATATATATATATATATAATATGGAATATTATATATATATAAAATATATATATATATATATATTTATATATATATATATATATAATATATATTTTATATATATATAGTATATATAGAATATATATACTTGTATATATATATATATATATATATATATATATATATATATATATATATATATATATATATATATATATATATATATATATATATATATATATATATATGAATAAATATACAATTTATTGTCCTGAACCTCAATCTTTTGGAACAGGACTCGTCAAAATCATATAATGTTTATTTACAGGTTTTAAATAAATAAGATGGAACTTTGTCCATGAAGTGTAACAAACTAAAAATGTCATTATAGACTGAGTACCCCACTGTCTGATTTTCAATGCTTGATATAACACTAGTCAGTTATTTGAGGGTTTGTCTTTTGCATCACTCCCCAGGAATTTAGTTTTGTTGTGGTGGTTTAAATTGAGAGAAACTGTCATGTGCCCGTAGTGAGGGACTTATCTACAAATCCTGTCTGATGCTATGGGCTCCAGACTGTTTATATGGTCACTCAATTGGTGCTGCTTTCTGAAAGAAAGGTATGGCCTGTAGCTCAAAGTATATTGTGAGCCTTCACTGCCCACAGTTTCTGCCTTCTCCAGGTTGTCTGTAGCACTTTTTTACTGGTAATACAACCCTGAAATGAGAAGGAAAGTGTCCTCCCCTTTACAACCTGTCTATAACAATTCCACAACTAATCAATGGTAATCTTACCTGGGGTCAGCCATGTGTGCTGACCATATGCAGGAAACTCTATGTTTCCTTGACTACACTCCGTCCTGTGTTTACATTCTTTTTTGATATGGCATTAAAGCCACTATTCCTTTAGCATTGCTTGTCTTCCACATAATCAGCAGGGGTGTACAAATATATCTGGTGACCCGTTAATGACTTCTTTCAACCATTCTATGTATAGTGTCACATGTTATTTGAACACTGTGTCACTCCAGAAACCACTACCAATTTATTTGCTCCTGGACATACAGTCGCAAAATTTTATGGCAAACACATTTATTTTCACTTCCCAATTGCAATATCCATTTTATTACCAAGGCACTATGGCACAAATTTTGTAAGGCCAATAGCAAAACATTTTCTACACATTTCACTCCGAAAAAGACTGCATTCCTACCTAGGTCGTCGTAACCTGAACTATATCCCAATTAGCAGAATCGAAATAAAATGTATCGGCATGCACATATAGCCTGATACTTGCTAAGGAAATATACAAATAAAAGCATCTATCTTACCTCAAGTAAAGAATAATAGCACATACACAAAGTTGACTAGCAGTAAATGGGTTTCTCTAACTGCTTTCTGGTCCAGACGGCAAAAGCTAGGTCACTATGCTTTCCCGCTGATCTCAACTTGCGATGGCTTTCAAATTCAAATGGCCTGATCTTACAAGGAAATGTTAATTTTTATTACCCTACCCTTTAACCAATCAAAAGGCGAGTCCAAATTTTAACTATTTTTGGACGATAAACCTTGAACAATCGTAAGTGTGTTCGTTCGTCTGATTATTTTTGTGTATTTTATATCTCAGTTATTTATGGACCGATTTCCAATATTAAAAGTGATAACTACCCGGTCAACTGACCTCTATCGTTCTATCTAATTTTCCTTTGGTTATTCCTTAACAGTTTCATCTGGGTAATTTTTTTGTAATTAATGGTAGTTCTAACCTGATCTAAAATACTAGTAAATTAAATTTTTCTACGTCAAGATAATTTTATTAAGTGGGAATCTTTAGATTAATATATTAATCAATATCAGCGCTATAATTCAAGATATCCCCTTCTTTCTAATTCCCTTTAGTTATTGAGAAATAAATTATTTAATTTTTGTTAAAAACACAGAATAGGCATTTTTGCCACTACAACCAAGATTCCTTGTCTCTACCAAAAACGAGGTAACAATTTGATTGGTTGTTAATTTTTATCACGTCCGTTAATAAATATTAGGGTGGGTGTGTGTATGGGGGTGTGATAAAATGCTTCGTTTTAACCCCCGCTCAAATTATAGTCTCTTTCACTACGCCAATATCAAATTTTCTACCATTGCCCTACCCTACTCCTATTTCCCAAAAGTCCAAATCTAGTAACGTAAAGTTACCGTTTATAACCCGCTACTATAAAAGGCAGCCCGCGTTTCCTGTCCCTAGTAGTTTTTCTGACGAAATCCGAAAAGCGTGCCAATAATGCACATGGTCACCTCGTCTAGAAACGGAGGGGAGGGAAAAGCGGGGATTGAAAGAACAAAAAAATCAAGGCTAACTTGTAATTTGGAAACTGAAAATAACTACCACTGTTGTGCAGGGCTGAAGGAGGAAAAAGAGAAACTTAGAGAATGGCTTTCTGTATAAACTACAATTGATGTCTTGAAGGCTAGAGATAATATTGTTGAATATTATATCCTCCATAGTCCCTTGTAATAACTTAGATGACCCTTAGAAGATTTATTTCAGTAATATGATAGTTCATGAAAAGAGTCCCATAATAAAGAGGAAAATTTACAAAGATGAAAATGAAGATAAAGAAGTAGATAAAACTTATCTAGAAGGATAGATAACAGTCGTCTGATTAATAATTACTTTTCAGATGTAAAATCGCATAATTAATAATAGAGATATGTAAAAAGTAAGAAATTCGGGCAAGCAGACGAACACACTGATAACTGCTCTTTTTTGAAAAGCTTCGGATGTTACATTTCCCAACGCGTCTGTGAAAAAGTCAAATTGTCTGGATTCAAATGTGATTGGGTGCTGCTCGAAAAGAAGGGAGAGATAAAACTAAAGTAAGGCCAGCGAACGCTGCCACTTGAAGAATATTTGTTCACCTAGTAAGATTAAGAACAGTAGCAAAGCCGTGTGTGTCACCCATTGCCTTTGCGTCTGGACGGCGGCGATCAATATGTGTGCCCATTGAAAGCCAGTTAATCTATACTAGTGTATTGTTTCATTGATTGCGGTAAGAGAAATGATTTATTGATATTTTTTATTATTAATGTGTAGAGGCTAACCCAGAGAGGGCCCACACAAAATTTTGCGTTATACGACTTAGCCATTGTAGAAGCTTATGACATCCTAGGGAGCAATACATGCCTGAAGCAGATTTATGAAGAAAGTAAATAGATTCGTATTTGAGTATTGAATATTATCATAAATCCATAATAAAACTGTAAGACCAGGAACTGCTGGCAAGCCTCAGTGTTTAATGAACACTTGTAAACATGCCCGGGATGCTGATACAAAAGAAAAGAAAACTATATCATAAGGAGGTGAAATGTATACTCCATCTGATTGTGTGGAAGCAAATCAATGGTTAAAACGACAGAGGCGTAGCAGCCATATGGAAGCAGGGTGTAATCATAGTACAAAGTGAAGTCAAATAAATTAGTGGCTGGTGCACCTGTTTTGCACATGAGGCTGACCCCACATCCTATTATAATTTGATTAGATGTGTACAGTTAAGTCAGCATATCAAGGGCAAGGATGCCTTTATTTTTGCAGGGTTTTATTTCCTGTTGCCGACTGGTGGCAGGAAACCTGATGACATATAGTCTGAGGAACGAAACAGACTCAGCAGAATTGTATGCTGTACTTGTTAGCCGGAGGAAGTCTCTTGGGCTGACGATTGTTTGCAGTGCAGTACTCTACATCTGATATATAAATAAGGTGAAAGTCCCTTAGCTGGGCAATCTGACAGTTCATCATTTAATAAAAGTTTCCCAAACTTGCATCATAACTAGATCGGGGTATGATGAAAACAACAGCTCCTCACATCATTGACTTGTACTATTGACACTGTTAAATATCAGTCTGTGAATACAACCACAGTAACATTACAGATTACTAGTGAGGGACAAAGAGTCATTATTATTTATTTCTTATTTGTACACTACTTTTCTTCAGTTTTCAACATTCCTGTACCCAAAAAAGATTTGAGGTACAAGAAAATAAATTGTAAAAAGATTAATATATCATAACTTTAACAACAGCCCTACTTCATTTAATTTCATTGATTTCCAGTTGTATGTGTCTATGTCTTTTGTGCACCAGAACACTACATTCGAATAACCCTAGACACGTAGCTATATAATAACAGCACACAAATAAATAAGTAAAATAAGACACAGAGTGAGATCTGAATGTGGTAGCAAGTAGGTACCCTGAGATATACAACAGCATCAACTATTGGACTCAGGGACGTACACAGCTCGACCTCACTCTGTTGACACTTACATATAACATCGCAACCCACCACAGGGGGTAGTAACTTTTAACTTGTGGTAGTAGAAAAATTCAAATTCTCTACTTACATTTTTAGCGGTACATTGGACTTTGCCCCTCAGACACATTTCAATTATTGTAGTTATTTATAGATTTAAAAAAATACGCGGACTGTTTCTCAAGCAGGAAGTTTGAGCGTGGGGTTTACACAGATCCGTTTCATCACAACGGAAATACGAACATAAATGCGCACATTAAAAACACGAGTTTCGTGAATGCAGATCTGGGGATAGGTAGGAAGGTTTACTCTACCACACTGGTAAAGTGTTACGCAATAACTGACTTCAAACTGTAGACGCGTCATACTTTCTATATTTTCTGGAGCTTCTAATGTTCAGAACTTTATCGATCAAAAAAATGAACTGCATTCTAGTGTTGGGTAAGTTTGCATGTGTGTTAGAAAGTACATCGATTTGTCTTTCCCCAGCGCCAGGCTTCACAGTTGTAACCTTTCTCTCACCTGGTTCGTATGATCATTAAATACCGCGATTGCTAGCATTGGTGATCGTGTCTTCTCAGTTTCGTTCAGTTTCTACTGTTCTTTTAATTTATACTTCCATTTATTTTCAAGCGTCATGATGTAAGTTTATTTAACCGTTATTTATCATTTGTTTTTCCTTTCCATGAGATAAACGGCTGTCAATAGTCGTCATCTAGGGGCAGTGATAATTTTGGATTTTCAGGTCTATTTTGACAATACAGATTTTTGAACACTTTGTTCATGGAAGTTGGCGAATATTCTCGATTAATCAACTTACTTATACGGTAAATCATAGCAGAAATAGTCAGTGAAAATGTGAGTGCCAAATTAAACAACCCAAGAGATTGTCACTACGGTACTTGGAGTTCATTCGTTGATGTTTCCTGTAGTCGGATTTTGTCTTTTGGTCCATCTGCACCTCTATCAAATGCATTTAATAAGCAGTCTTAATGACAAAGTCATAAAAAGAATCTACAATACCAAAAAGATCAGTTATACTAGTGAATAATAACCATCAAAAATGAAACATACATGTGATATAATGTACCTGCTAACCAAAGTAAATATTTATATAACTCACCCACTTGGCTGTACTTTTGCAAAAAATGTGATTTATTTATTTATACGCACACATACACATATTAGCTTCAAGTACCCAGCGTTGTGCATATTTTCCAGTAAGAGGTCGGGTTTTTCTAATTATTTATAGAAACGTTGAGCATCTCTTTTTCGGAAAATTTAAAAAAAATCAGGATACGATATTTTGATTTTGGTGTTAATCCTGGAATAACTGAAAATGCTTATCTAAAATAACCTGCAAGCACGATCACAGCTCCTCCCAGTAGAGGGAGTTTCACGTTACATTTTGCAGACTGCGGTCGTGAGCATCAACAGCTCTCGTGTATGACAAAGTGTACTCATTCCATATAATGAATATGCTTTTTTGGTCTTTAATGTTTGCAGGGGAGTGGGAAATAGTTAATCAGAATAGAGATAGCAATATGAGAGTGGTCGTATTTCAAGTAGATAATAAACATAGCAGAAATGGCATAAACAAATTAGCCAATACATGAGCAATTAAACGGCTAAAAGCTTGACGGGAAATAATTATGTTCTTCCCTTCCTGCTGCATGCCCTGATGACGTCACTAATTCTCCTGTGGTTACTTCATTCATTTTCATTTTCCTTCAGAAGTAAATGACGTCATGTAAATATCATCATGTGACGTATTCTCTCCAGAACGTTGTCTCCATTACAGCTGCTTTGAACGCATTACGATTCTGGGCAAGTGGGAGAAAAGAAAAATTCCAATGGACTAAAATTTGGATTAATTAATTAACACCTGTTTTATCACAGTGTGTTTTGTAAATGTATCGTTTAACATCTTGCCTTTTTGCGTATAAAAAAAACACAACACACAAACACAATCAAAAATAGAAAACCCTTCTATTACTTTCTCTCCAAATCGTTAAATAACGATTATTTGGGCGACTAAATTAGCAGAGTTACTGCATATGTTTCGAACTCCATTTATTATCTATATATATATATATATATATATATATATATATATATATCTATATATATATATATATATATATATATATATATATATATATATATATATATATATTCTTCTTCTTCTGTCCTTAGCCAAAGACCGACCAAGCAGTCAGAGGCCATCACGCCTTGTGGCGTCTTAAGGGCAACAGCAGATTGATTTTCTCTGTTGTAGTTTCCCATCACGCCTAGCGGCGTCTTTAGGGCAACAACAAATAGATCCATCTGCCGTTGTTTCCGTAATCGGTGTGACAAGCCAACGGGTGATCAGCCCATTGGGCATATACAAGAGGTACATATATATATATATATATATAATATATATATATATATATATATATATATATATATATATATATATATATAATATTGCCATATAAGATTCATACTTACGCAAAACTTAAATAGTAAAAATTCAAGAAACTGTGCCCAAAAATACAGGCATTGAATATTTCTGAAACAGCCGCCAGGAAGAATCCACGTTATTTCGATGGGCGCAACATTTAGTTTCCGTGCCGCAATGCTTGTCTATAATTTTTCAAAAATTCACCATTAAAAGATTGCAAGTTGGTGGAAATTTGTTACGGGACAGGACACTTGAAAATGTGAATGTCCTCATCCAAAAAAAAAAAAGTGGTTTCAATCATTGAGTTTTTGAAGAATTTTAAACTAAACTAAGTATTATTCGAATGTAATTTTAACTGTTTATTGCCCAATTTTGAACTAATCGTTTAGATTTTTCGGCTCACAAACAAGGACAATAAATGAAGAAAATTTATCTCACCTAAAGACACTGCAGACTATTTTAAAGACTGAGTTAGTACGGGTACAAACATTAACTATCAATTAAACAAAAATTATTGGCTCCTATTCCAGTATGTATATATTACACAGCGGTTTCCAACTTTTTGTAGGTTGCGGCACCATTAACACCAATGCTAGACATATTGCCCCCCCCCCCCCACCTTTTTCTCTCCACGTAGAAATTTTTAAAAAAAAACTATATGATTAGTTTACCTGAGCCTGAGATATATTGTGCATATATTTAAAATCTGAGCATTTATAACACAGAAATAAATAAGCGTACATTTATTAAAATGTCAGGTCAGCCAATATTGTTACTTATAATGTTTTGTTTTTTTAAATTTAACTTTTTAAAGTTCTTTAGTAAACAAACTGGAAATGAATTGCTCAAGCAATAACTAAAGAATGGATAATAACATGGGACCAAAGCAAAAATGGAAGACACTCATATACAGAAAAAAAAAGGTAAAGGATCCCGTTACACGCCCATTGAGGCATATTGGGAATATGGTGTTAGGCCCATATTTTCTTGACCATCGGCACACTAGGGGTGATGTGGTCAGCATCACGCCGGCCGCCTTAACCTTCCTAGAGTTCCTCTGGTACCCAATTCATGAGGCTAGGTCGGCACTGCAGCCGTTTGTGGTCTAAAAATCCCGCCTCAACTGGGGATTGAACCATAGACCACCGAGCTAGGAAGCCAGTGCACTAACCACCGTGCCACATATAAAATCCTGAAACAAAAATCAAGCAATAAGTGGCAAATACAAGATGAACTAAAAATACCAAGTAATAAAAAATTCCTAAGGGTAAAGCTTGGAACTGGATATTTCATGATAGAGGAACCCACATGTGAAGAGTGTGAAGAACCAAACACAATTAGACACTTTCTGGTGGACTGCAAAAAAAGGATGACCAGCAGAGGCAAAACATTAAGACATACTGTAGTAATCACAAGGTAGAAATAAGTATAGAAAATCTCAAAGGCATTGTCACAGAGTGGCTTAATTAGAGTCTGTCTGAGTACAGAAACAAGACACCAGTTTTGAGGAAAGTCTGAGAAGATAGATTAAGATGAGTATTACAGTGAAATTTGGAAGGATGAGACTTATACTGTAGCTTCAAGGATGAGAACCTAGACTGACTCTGCCTCGCCACTTGTGACTTATTTTACTACCTACTGTCTCACCACCTCTGACTACTAGAAAGGAGATAAGGTTACACTAAGTTATCCACAGACACCACTATACAGTCAAAGCATACAAGTACAGTATAGTGAAAGATAAACTGATCTAGTGTACATTTTATAGTTTATTAAACAACAAGTCAATACCACAGCGAACAACAATAACGTGCGAGATCGCACAACCTGGGGAAAAAAACAGAACAAATCAAGTGAAAGACACAATATAAATTACCACGCTCTCTTTCCCACCTGCACGAAAACAACTAAGGATAAAGTAATATACTTGGCGGGGGTCTCTAAGTAAGAGCCATCACTCCTGACTACACTATTGTTACTAACTAAACACACTGTCCCGCTGAAGATTTATAAACTAAATGACAACACTGTCTCAAAGGCGCTCAAGGCGGTTCTGCATACCTAACTAATACACCCCAAAGAAATACTACGCTAATGGATTCTGCAGCACTACCTCAGATGTTGTCTTCTAAGTATTTCTATTTAACCCTACCTGAGGAAACCGTTAAACTCCACTCTCTCTCTCTCTCTCTCTCTCTCTCTCTCTCTCTCTCTCTCTCTCTCTCTCTCTCCTCTGTTTCTGTTCAGTTCCTTTCTTACGCTATCGTCTTCGTCTGAGGCTCCGATGAGTTGCTTTTCGTCACGCACCTCCTCCCATTAGCATTTAGAGGGGCATGATCTCCCTCTCTCCTCTCCCGAATACTGATGAAGGGGCCCTTGGTGAATATATATATATATATATATATATATATATATATATATATATATATATATATATATATATATATATATATATATATATATATATATATAATATATATATATATATATATATATACTGCGCAGTAGAAATTAAAAGAAGACTTGCAATTGCTTCACATAAACTAATACAGATGAAAAACCTATGGCAAGGCACAAGCAAAGAAACAAAGTTACAACTGATCAGAGCATGTATATTCCCAGTAGCAACATACGGCTGCGAGACTTGGACACTCAATAAAACAGTTGCAAAAAAGATTACATCATTCGAAATGAAATGCTACAGAAGGATGAAGAGAATACCCTGGACAGAAAAAAAGACCAACAGAGAAGTACTGCACTCACTAAACGTACAGGAACATTGGCTCCTAAATACCATCGCAATAAGGAAGCTGAAATTTTTCGGTCATATAAAAAGACATAATAGCCTGGAAAAAACAGTGATGGAAGGCATGGTCCCTGGAAAAAGGGGAAGGGGTCGACCTAGACGACGGTGGACCCAGGACATCACAGAGAGTCTGAACTTGTCTTTGGCTGATGCAGGTCGACTTGCCCAGAATCGTGATGCGTTCAGAGCAGCTGTAATGGAGACAACGGTCTGAAAAGAATACGTCACATGATGATGATGATGATATATATATATATATATATATATATATATATATATATATATATATATATATATATATATATATATATATATATATATATATATATATATATTTGCTTAAGGCTGTAGATTTTATCACTGCTGATGACACTCAATTCTTCAAGCCGACGACTTAACCCGCTTCGGGTTTAGGCCTACTGCATTATTGTGGCAGTATCTAAACAACACTAGGAAACGTAGCCTGTTTTGGTATTGGGCCTTTACGAGCTAAGAGCTCCGATTTAGAGGCAAGTTCCCGCTGAGGTATATGTTTCCTCACGTCAAGAGAACTTCTTATTTCTCTCAGTGTTGCAGACGTAACTGTGCCCCAGGTACATAGCGCGTACCCAGTTTTCTTCAATTACACTGATGTCTCGTGCCTCCCTCTCCGAGAAGGCAAAGTCCGTTGCAGGCTTAGGTTTATCTACAACCTCCCCGCCATGAATCGCTGTAAAACAAAAAAAAAAATCTATACAACAATTCAAAATTACCTAATACATAACACATTAACACCCAAGATTTATCTACACCCTGGTGCCCCCTAAATTAATAAATCTCCCCTACATACAAGCACTCCTCTCTGTTTTATTTCTGCCCGAGGGTCAGATTAAATTACAGCTCCCTCCTTCTCTCCTGCACAAACTACTCGCTGTCTGTTACGTTAAACCCAGACGCGAGCTAACCTGATTATTTTGTGTGCGTTATCTCGCCGGTAGGCGTCACAACATCTCTTCACTGAAGCCAATATCCTACTGTACTGAATAATTTTCCAGCCCTATTCTTATTAAAGACTGTTCCGGGAAGGTTATCAAATTAGCAAAATTATTTAACACACTAATACATACACCATCTGTGTTAATATTAAACCCCCTTCACTCCTTGTCTTCTTACTACATTACCAAATAGCACAACTTATTAACACACAAACTACACCCGCGTATATTCACTACAAATTATCATAATCAAATGCGGTTACTCGGACCTCGTTATTACATTACACAGAGCTCCCGTCTAACTTAGCACCTAACCCCATACAGTTAATTATCTCAAAACCCGCGCCATTAATCATAGATACTGCTAGCTTATACATAGTATAATTATAGACAAAACTTGCACTACACTGGCTCTAGTTTTGTATAAGTCGGCATTTGATGGCAACTCCTGACTAATAAAAATTAAATTTAATCCTAGAAGAAAGGTTACTCTAACGTGCTAAAATCCTATAGAAAAAAGCTTCCTACACAACTATTAATGCCCAACTTTTAACCTAATATCATGCCTGCACATAAATTAAATCGAACCCAACCAATCATAACATAATCGTAACCTCTGACTCATCGTTAACCAAGCAATCGCAAAATTATTTCTGCTCGCTCGCCGAAATTATACGTAATATTGTGTAACGCTACTGACCTCCTATCTCCCAGAATGAATCACTGGTCCACGTTACAACATGGGTAGAGGATTTCTCCCATCCCTCAAATAAAAGGGTTGGTGAAGATTACCAGTTTAGACAATATCATTTGTCTGAACAATACAACAATATGGACTATAACTAAAATGTAAAACTACCTACCAGAGAAATAATACAGCATAGAGCATAAAATACATACACATATGAAAATATTACAATAAATGAAACGCGTCTTGATATAACGAACAGCTTCATGTAAATGGTAGATGGTTGAAAGGGGCGTGCTACAAAGAAAAGTAGTAAACATCTTAATAAAAAAAAACTGGAAATGTTATATAGTTCAATGTGATAGTTGGTGTTGTTTGCCAGCCGCAAGCTTCCAAACGTCCAGCTCAAAAGACAACACTTTCAGCAGGTCTGGCTCCACGTGCAGTATGTTCCTGTATTTATTTTTCATCTGAATGAGAGCTGAAACTATAGACTCACACGTATATATAGAAGGAAAAGGCATCAAGCACATTCCCTTCTAGAAACATCAGGATACAAAGGCTGCGCATGTAACCAAAAGTCTACCAAAGCTGTTGAAGAGAATAAACTCTTCAAATTGGATAACAAGATAACCAAAGATGCTGATATTCTTTATTAGCAGGTAGAGTTTATTTTCTATCTCCAGCAATGGTTTTTTTTAAAATCCAGTATATATATATTTTTTTCATTGGAAGGCGTGAAATAGTCGTTTAAGTGAATCCACAATGGCGTCATGAGTTTCTTCACGCACCCAGCAATATTACTTGGAAGTTGTTGCTAAGCTGTTACAAGAAAGTCACTGACTGTAGAGAACGTATCTTATTCCTTATTGTCAAATTGGCGAGTCCTTATCTTTAATTTCTTAATTGTCACCTCAGTCTTATCGTGCACAGAAACTACAGTAGCACCGAAACCTTGATTTTTTTATTTTTTTTAGATAACATTTTGCCTCTTTTTTGCGAGGCACGTCCCGTTCAGTCTAGTCGGTTATATTAGGGTGCATTTCCAAATAAAAATAATTAAAAAAAACCCTTAGGTTTGATAACATAATAACCTTGATATTTTCTTCGGTTATGAATGTTGCCTAATGGCAATTTTCTTCTCCCCATTTTACTTACTTACTTACATACTTACTTACTTACTTAATTATTTACTTGATTGCTTGCTTGCTTACTTACTTACTTACTTACTTACTTACTTATTTACTTGCTTGCTTGCTTACTTATTAACTAACTTACTTATTTCCTTGCTTACTTACTTACTTGCTTGCATGCTTGCTAGCTTGCTTGCTTGCTTGCTTGCTTACTTACTTACTTACTTACTTGCTTGCTTGCTTCCTTGCTTGCTTGCTTGCTTACTTACTTACTTACTTACTCATTTACTTACTTACTTACTTACTTACTTACTTACTTACTTAGTCGTTCCTCTTCTACCGTGAGGTGTAGAGGTCTCTCCCTTTTAGTTGATTTTATTTTCCTGTTTAAAATCCTTCTAAAACTCCCCCTTTTGATTGATTTTATTTTCAATATTTTGTAAAAATAATTTTTACTTCCATACATTGCAGACCTGCTCGGTATTTTGTTCACAGACTGGGAAACACAAAATATAATACTTACAAAACCAAATACAATGCAGATAACATATTGATAACTCTTCAGCTTCAAGCCAAGTTGCGTGTCATCAGCTCAGCTCTATCCATGTCTTTCTTATTATCTTCTGTCATCGATGGCCAAGCTCAATTATTTTTTTTTTAAGTTGACTTACACATATTGTTGTTGACGTTCTTGTGTCTACAGTATAGGGAAGCCGGTATTCTAAATTTATCCATTAGTTAGTTTTATTATATTGGTAGAATAAATATCAGCATTCATACCCTTCGACATTTCTTTGCCTTAGTACCGCTTCATTCCATCTCCACTTCAGTTTGTTTTGAGAAAAACGCGTTCAAAGTTTTTAAATTACTTGTTGAAAAGAAGAATATATCAAGTTAAAATAAAATGTTGTATGATGATCTAGACGGTTAACCGTAAAGTATTGTGTAGGATGAGAGATTAAACTATTTTATGTCGATTTATGACCCCTTTTCAATTTTGGTCAACAGTGGAGATGGAATAATGCAGTACTAAGGCCACTAACATTCTTTCTTCTAGGAGAACCTCCAGATTTGGCACCTGGAATGTTCGGACATTGAACGAACAAGGGAAAGCGGCACAAGTAGCAGCAGAAATGAGGGAATATAAAATCAAGGTTCTGGGACTGTGTGAAACAAAGTGTAAGGGGGTAGGCAAGAAGAAACTCATCACAGGTGAATTGGTGCTGTCCTCGGGACATGAAGACGAAAGTTCACACCACAGTGAAGGGGTAGCTCTTATGTTTTCTAAAGAAGCACAGAAAGCACTCATTGAATGGGAAGCCGTTGGACCCATAATAATAACAGCTACTTTTAAAACAGCTAAAAAGAAAATAAATGTAAATGTCATCCAATGTTATGCACCAACTAATAACAAAGAAGAGTCTGTGAAAGAAGCATTTTATACTAGACTGCATGACATTATGGAGAAAGCAAAAAGAAGAGACATCACAATTTTGATGGGTGACATGAATGTAAAGATAGGTACAAGCAACACCGGCTTTGAAGAAGTCATGGGAAAACATGGGCTAGGAATAATGAATGACAATGGGGAACTTTTCTCAAACTTCTGTGCTTCAAATCAACTGGCTATAGGAGCAAGCATGTTTCCACATAAGAGAATACACAAGGCAACATGGATATCACCAGACCACAGAACAGAAAATCAGATTGATCATATATGCATAAACAAGAAGTTTAGATCATCATTGCAGGATGTAAAGGTATATAGAGGAGCAGATGTGGCATCAGATCACCACCTTCTGATAACCAAAGTAAAAATAAAAATCTCAAGAGATTTGCAACAATGCAAAGTTAAAGACAACAATTTAATGTAGGACATCTAAGAAACCAAGAAACAAGAGACAAATTTGCGGTCACAATATCCAACAAATTCCAAGTGCTCAAACAGCTGGAAGATGTAGTGAATACAGAAGACTATTGGCAGCAAATCAAAACTGTATGGAATGAGACATGTGAAGAAATACTGGGGAAAAGGGAACGACAACAAAAAGCATGAATAACAACAGAAACCACCAATAAGATAAAAGACAGACAAAGCAAGAAAGCAGATTTAAACACAAGCAAAACCAAAAGTTCCGAAGCCAAGGCTCAAGAAGTGTACACAGAAGCAAACAAAGAAGTCAAAAGAAGTATCAAAAGAGACAAGAGGAAGTATATTGAGGAGTTGGCAAGAGAGGCAGAAGATGCTGCAGCCAAAGGAAATATGAGAGAACTGTATAACAGCACAAAGAAGCTAACGGGGAAATACAAGCAAACAAGTTGCCTCATAAAAGACAAGAATGGAAAACTGCTCAGCAATATACAAGAGCAAATGAAGAGGTGGACAGAATATTTTGAGGACCTTCTCAATAGACCAGCTCCACAAAACCCCCCAGACATCCAGCCAGCAGAAGAAGAGCTACAAATTAACTGTGAAAGACCAACGAAGGAAGAAATAAAGAAAGCCATAAAGCTTCTAAGAGATGGAAAAGCGGCTGGACCTGATGGCATTCCAGCAGAGGCCATCAAAGCAGATATCGACACGGCTACAGAGATGTTATATAAATTACTTGGTAAAGTCTGGGAAAAGGAAGAGATACCAGCAGAATGGAAGGAAGGATATCTGGTTAAGTTGCCTAAGAAGGGAAATTTACAAGAGTGCACAAATTATAGAGGAATAATGTTACTATCAGTGCCAGGAAAAGTATTAAACAGGATTATCCTCGAGAGATTAAAAGAGTCCATAGACAAGAAACTGAGAGATGAACAAGCAGGTTTTCGACAAAACAGATCCTGTACAGACCAGATAGCCACTTTGAGAATAATAGTTGAACAAAGTCTGGAATTGAATTCACCACTATACATTGGATTTGTGGACTACGAAAAAGGCATTTGACAGTGTAGACAGAGAATCACTTTGAAAATTGATGAGGCATTATGGAGTTCCCCTAAAGATTATTAATTTAATAAAGAAAACATATGAAGACATGACATGCAGAGTTCTTCATGAAGGACAGCTTACAGACCCGTTTGGGATAAGAACGGGAGTGCGACAGGGATGCCTCCATTTCTTTTCTTACTAGCAATAGACTGGGTTATGAGAACATCGACAACACACAATAACAGAAATGGAATCCAGTGAACTCTGACTAAGCAGTTGGATAATCTGGATTTTGCTGATGACTTGGCTCTTCTGTCCCATAACCGTATTCGGATGCACAACAAACTGAAAACACTCGATGAGAGGTCACAGCAATTGGGTCTGAAAATACACAGGGAAAAGACTAAAATAATGAGACTAAATGCAGGTAATGATAACAGGGTTGAACTTGAAACACCAATACAAGATGTAGAATCGTACACATATCTTGGCAGCAATATAGACAAAGTTGGAGAGACAGACAGTGATATCAAAATAAGAATACAAAAAGCAAGAGGAGCTTTCATTGCATTGGGAAATATATGGAGATCAAGAGAAATCGGATCCAACACGAAAATAAAAATCATCAACTCAAATGTGAAGTCAGTACTATTATATGGCTCTCAAACATGGAGAACAACAAAGACAACAACCAAAAAGCTACAGACTGTCATAAATGGGTGCTTGCGCAGAATAGAAGGATTAAAATGGTATGACAAGGTTACCAATGTGGAACTGATGACAAGAAACAGACAAGTGCCAGTGGTACAAGAGATGAGAAGAAGACGATGGCGATGGATAGGACACACACTGAGGAAACCTGTTGATAGCATTACAAGGCAGTCCTTGTTCTGGAAGCCCCAGGGCAAGAGAGGCAGAGGTAGACCAAGAAGCACATGGATAAGAGAGCTGGAAACAGAGGTGAAAATGATAAGGAGAACGTCGAAAGAACTTGAGATGATGGCACGTGACAGGAGGACTTGGCATTTGATTGTTGACGGCCTATGCTCCTTTGGGAGTAGAGGGTTATGATGATGAAGGCGACGATATTTTGCTGGGGTAGACTGAGTACTTATGAGTTTTTCTGGAATGTTATAATATCGATTCTGATCAATAATAACTGTAATAATTTTATGACAACTTGGAAGGTTACAGTGTTACTATTCTATGCTACCTTCCGGGTCACAACCCGGATGTGATAAACCAATGCCTGGAAGTTGTAGACTTATCTCTTGATTAAACACTAACTATTGTCCTGTGGAGCCGTGGTAGCATAGTGGTTAGTGCACTGGCTTCCTAGCGCAGTGGTCTATGGTTCGATCCCCGGATGAGGCGGGAATTTTTTAGGCCACAAACGGCTCCTGGGTCGACCCAGCCCCAAATGGGTACCAGAGCAACTCTGGGAAGGTTAAGGCGGCCGGCGTGATGCCGACCACATCACCCCTAGTGTGCCGACGGTCAAGATAATATGGGCCTAACACCATATTCCCAATATGCCTCAATGGGCGTGTAACGGGTTCCTTTTTTTTTTTTTCTTATTGTCCTGTGTAGTTCCTGGTGGTCCCTTGTGAGATATAGAAGACTAGGATAACTGCACCTTCAGGCGTGTCGTACAAAGTGACTAATATGAGGTTGCGCTTGAGGCTCGCAACCTCATTGTCACAGCAGTCACTTCTGACATGGGCTCAGTAGTAGATCTAGAGCCAAATCATGACCACCGTGTATTTTATATGTGTATGTGTGTGTCATATCAATGGTTGCTGGCTCACACAGGTAAACTCCATTTTCTCATAGACGTACTTAGAACATGTTGATGCTTCTTCTTCTTCTGTGGTCTTTGGCCGCTGACTGACAAAGCGATTAGTGACCATCACGCCTGGTGGTGTCTTGGTGGACAGCAACAAACTCTCCACTTAGGTCCTGGGCCGCTGACTGACAAAGCAATCAGTGACCATCATGCCTGGTGGCGTCTTGTAGGACAGCAACAAACTGTCTCCATTTTGGTCCTTGGCAGCTGACTGACAAAACAGTCAGTGACCATCACGCCCGGTGGCGTCCTGTAGGACAGCAACAAACTGTATCCATGTTAATGCTTCGAACTCGAAATCAGTGCTATATCCTCCATACGCACTTTAATAATGAAATTTGGTCACACTTTTTGGGCAAAAGTCACGCCTAGACATAAACATGTGCATTTTAAAAAAAAACTGTTTAAAATACTACTGTAATGTGGTAGTGACTCTCCACACGACTCAAAACTAGCACAGACATCGTTACTTCCAACCGAAGGTAAAGAATGTTAATCCACACACAGAACTTAAACAATCTTGCGTGCTTGACAACCAGCAACCGACTCTCCACATGAAACTCAAACCCAATTCTACCCAGACCCAAGCTAAGAGCTCAACTCACTCACGTAATTTTCGCTTTCAGGGACGGTTAACACTAATTCACAACAACCCACCAACGAATGGGATTGCTTTTAACATATATGCCTCATACAGTAACAGCGACCACATCTTTAATAAAGCTCCCTGTGAAGTATGGGAGTTGAAGAGCTATCCCGTATATTTTGTCACAAATTTCTTCTTGACACTTATCGTGTAAAACTAATTGCCACATGAACCACTACCGCAAGAGCATGTGACGGCTTTGTGCAATCTTTCTGGAAGGTGATCAACTGTAATGGTGACTCCATTATTTGTTTGGTGTTAAGGACTATCTTCATTGCACACGGACAACTCCATTAGTGTTTCGATCTCCTCCCTTAGATCACACGTGGAGGAGCTCAGCACAGTGCATGAACTCCGTAGCGCCTGCGAGAAACCTAATGTTTGAATATAGGAATCACTTACTTACTTACTTAGTCGTTCTCCTTCTACCGTGAGGTGTAGAGGTTTGGAAGAGAGAGCGCCAGACCATCCTATCGGCTGTCTTCCTCCTGGCCTGGTTCCATTCTAGTCCTCCGTCCTTCAAAGATTGTCTAATGTTGCCCTCCCAGCGGACTCTGGGTCGTCCTGGGGGTCTGGATCCCTGGCTCTTTGTTTCCCATGCTTGTCGTGGTAGCCGATCTTCTCCCATTCTGGAGTCATGGCCAAACCATCTTAGTTGGGATTGTTCTACTTGGGTCTGCAGGGGGTGGGATTTAAGGCCTTGACGTATCGTCTGGTTGCGAACGATGTCTCTTCTTGTTACTTCAACCACCTTCCTCCGATACCTCATTTCTGAGGTTTGGATCTGACTTTTGTGGGTTGTAGTCATTGCCCATGACTCGCATCCATATGTCAAGACTGGGACATAGGGGAGCGGTATACAGCCATCTTCGTTTTCTTACCAACCTCTCTCTTGCTGAGGAATCCTCGATTTATGGCCTGAAAAAGTCTCCCAGCTGCTGCTTTTCGAGTGGCCAACTCTTCTTTGATGCCTCCCTTTCGGTCAATAATAGCTCCGAGGTATTTAAAGTGGTCTACCTGCTCCAGGACCTGTTCTCCCAGCTTAATCTGATGTCTTCTTTCTTCTCGTGATATCACCATGGATTTTGTTTTAGAGCTGCTTACGACCATCCCTCTCTTCTCCAGCTCTTCCTTCCAGACTTGCAGGTTGAATTGGAGATGTGCCTCTGATTTAGCAATCAGGGCAACATCATCAGCAAATGCCAGCTCCGAAATACAGACCTGTCTCATCTTCCAGTACCCCACTGAATACTTTCTTGTTCTCTCCTTACATGCCTTAATGACATCGTCCATGAGGAGTATGAAAAGGTAAGGTGACAGGATATCACCTTGTCTTACACCAGTGGTGGTCCTGAACTCTTCTGACTTATGGTTTGCTGTCCTCACATAATTTCTGCAAGACTTGTAGAAGCTCTGTATAGCATGAATCAGAGGTGCTGGAATGTTCTTCCTTGCCAAACAATCCCAAAGTTTGCTCCAGGGGACCCTGTCAAACGCATTTTCCAGATCTATGAAACAAATATGGATCTCACTCTTATACTCAAGGGCCTTTTCCCTCAACTGTCTGAGTGTGAAGATTAGGTCTTGAGTACTTCGGTTCGCTCGGAATCCGCACTGGACCTCATCCAGTTGTGGCTCAGCTAGGCTTCGGAGTCTCTGCTCTAGGATTCTAGAGTAGATTTCACCAGGGACACTGAGAAGGGATATGCCTCTATGGTTTCCACACTGTCGATTGTCACCCTTTTTGAAAATTGGTGTTATAATGGCAATCTCTCAATCCTTTGGTATGGTCTTGTTGTACCACGCTGCCTGTAGAACCCTTAAGAGTAATAGGTCGCCTGATGCTCCCATGTACTTAACCATTTCTGGTGTTATACCATCATGCCCTGCTGCGTTGCCCATCTTGATTTTCTAGGAATCACACACTCCAAAATTATTTTTGTTGTGGGTATGTTTCTAGTTTTTTTAAATTTTGCCAGGGCAGCGACCTCATGGCCTACGCTTTACGATTTCCAACTGCCGTGGGATTTTTTAACGTGCACAACTTGCACACGATACCTCCTATGTTTTTTGCCCTTATCCAAGAAGGCTAGACATCCGATCTCACTACCCAAGAGACCGGGGTGGTGGGGGGTGGGGGGGGGAGTATGGCATCATTAGGATTCTTAACAAAAAATGTTCATAGTATAATTTATATTACCTCTACTGGGGGTCGAACTCGGTACCTTTAGAATTCGACGCGGACGCCATACCTCTTCGCATCCGACGCCTCTATTCTATTCTATTTAAGTCGCATAAAAGAAAATGAAAGATCCTGGCCAAGGCCCTCACTATTTCACTAAATCATTCATGCATAACAGATCCACGAAGACCAACAAGAATAGCGTACAGTACCAGGGCACGGTTGGTACGCACATATCGACAGAGATATGTTTACATACGCACACAGAGCAATGTAAACAGCAGTTCTATATTTAGACCAAGAAAAGGCTTTCCACAGAGTGTCGCAGTGCTTTTTACATTGAAGTCTCCTGGCATGTGATATGAGAAATTACTGAAGAAAAATTTATAAAATCAGTAGCATAACTATCCCCTAGGTGGTCGGGGTATATCTCAGTGTTCCAGCACTAAGTTGACCAGGACAGTAGGAAGGAAAGGATCCCGTTACACGCCCATTGAGGCATATTGGGAATATGATGTTAGGCCCATATTTTCTTGACCGTCGGCACACTAGGGGTGATGTGGTCAGCATCATGCCGGCCGCCTTAACCTTCCCATAGTTGCTCTGGTACCCATTTGGGGCTGGGTCGACCCAGGAGCCGTTTGTGGCCTAAAAAAGTCCCACCTCATCTGGGGATCGTACCATAGACCATTGAGCTAGGAAGCCAGTGCACTAACCACTATGCTACCGCGGCTCCCCGTGGCATGTGATATGAGAAATTACTTAAGAAAAATTGATAACAATCAGTAGCATAACTATCCCCTAGGTGGTCGGGGTATATCTCGGGGTTCCAGCACCAAGTTGACCAGGACAGTGGTGGTCGAAATGGTCCCTCACCTTCAAATTATAAATGCTGTTTTTGTTATAGATTCAGCTGCGTTTGGGCTCTTGCCTTTTGACCCAGTGCCATGTAAGGGTATCTGCATGTGTTCGTAAACCCTTGTTTCACTCCATAGATGGTGTTCCATTTATTTGGCTTCGGAGGTGGGAGGATTTTCTTAACATCACTGAGTGCTGGGAACTCAAAGACTTAACAGTTTCATGTGACACTTTTTCCATTTACTCATTGTTATTGTTATTGTTGATCAGAATCAACGTTGTTATTGTTATTGTTTTTGCGTCAGGGTCAGCGAACCAGAGCTGACCAAGACCCTACTGCAACTCCAAGTGGTGGTCCTGGAAACAGGCTGCATCACTTGGAAGGAAATTATTCTACTGGGGGATTTCAATATTGACCTTCGCAAACCGAACAACACGTGGAATGATATCACCATCTCATACAACCTCATACAGTTAGTCAATCAACCCACGAGAGTAACAGACTCATCATCTACACTAATTGATCATATCTATACGATCTGTCCAGAAAACATTATAGAATGCACAGTCACACAGACATCATTAAGTGACCACTATCCTATTTGCTGTACCTGGACGAGGAAGGGGTTTAAAGCACCTAAAACGGAACACATCACAGTCAATTACAGGAATTTCAAAAACGTTAACCTTCAATTATTCCTACTAGATTTACAAATATCCCCTCTCTCATACGTGTACCAACTTCCGCATCCAGAAGAAGCCATAACATACTGGACACAAACTTTCAACAACGTATTCAACAAACATGTTCCTATAAAGCAGGTTCGTGTCAAAAACATCAGAAAGACCCCATGGATAACCAACGAAATATTATCAACAATGAGAGAGCGGAACGAAGCACATAAGCTCAAAGATTTCAGCAGGTATCGGATGCTTAGAAACAAAGTACAGTACCTCATTCGTCAGGAAAAGAAACTACATTTCAGAAAGATGGTTCAAGACAAAGCAAACAGTAAAGAAGTCTAGTCAGCCATTAGAACACTAACACAGAAATCAAAGTCACTAAACTCTTTACCAAAAAGCTGCTCCCTCACGGCAACTCATTTTAGCAACCACTTCAAAACAGAAATTAACCATCTCAAGTCGACACTAAAGCCAATGGACTGCGATATTAGTAAATTGACAGCCTTCTGCAACACTGAACACACCATAACAGATTTAAGACATATTCCTTTTCTAACAGTACATGAAGTTCTCAAATATATCATGGCATTAAAAAACAACAATTCATCTGGGTGTTAATGTTATTTTATCCCAGTACTAGAAATGTTGATGTGTAATTGGCCAGGTATGCGTGTCGATGTCACCTGAACAGGGTAATGGTGCGTGAAGATCTGGGTCACTCACGCTGACAGCATACATGTACCTTGTAAGATGATCTGATGATGTGAGACATGGGTGTGCAGACGCGAATGTGTTTAGGATCATATGTGGTATACCATGCACCCAGTCACACTCGTACAAAAGCCAATGATGGTTTTGACTACTGGAAACAGTTCATACATTTATTCACAGCACTAACAGTAGAATCGCATAGGAACAGTCAATATAAACAGGTACATGTACATCAGGTTAATGGAAATCGCTTGGTACATGTCAGTATTCTAAGGCTGGTAAACATTAACATATGTGGGCGTGGTCCATAGTGGTATGTTCTTTAATGTACAGTTTATAATGCCGCTTTGGTATCACTGACTGAACGCGTCAGATACCTGATTAACACCATCATACAAAGGACGAGCCCAACTCAAGTAATCCTGTTACCAGGGCCGTCGTTTAACTTGGCATAACACGCCAGTTACTTCTTTTCATACTGTAGAATAGCGGTCATTGCACAGGCCTACATATGACGTCAGCTGTGTACTCTTCATAAATAGGTTGCATCAACCCTGCGATAATGTTTGTATTAAGATACCAGCATATATATATAACTTCGTCACTGGACTTCTGTTCATGTAAAGACAAATAGTCTTTAATAGCTATCTTGAGCATCAAATATAAGTTCTGAATACAGGATCTGTGAGCTGTCCTCACGGCTAGGTACCTTTAACAAATTCTGCCACCGAAAGCATATTAATGAAAAGGTCGGTGTTACCTTGCAAAGAATCCTCAGAACACTATAACAACACTGTCGTCTTTCCTGACGTACAGAAATCAATGGGGAAAACTGACAACGCAGTCACTTCGAAGATTTTCCTTCCCCGAAAAACAATGGACATTCTCGTCCCAGAAGCCAGGACTCAACTCCTTCACGGAAGTCTCATTTTCGCGCTCTCTACTGCGCATGGCACATAGCCCAGAACTCTATACCTCTGACCCTAAAGGTCAACCACAATGAATGAACCAAAAAGAGAAGATAACCCCTCATCAACCTGACACAGCAAAGACCAGGGTGAACAAAAAATGCGACAAATAAATTGACGTGTGAAACTCCGTCAAAAATGACCGCAACATATTACTGCACCGTCCATGTAAAAAAAAATGACACATTTTTTTTAAAATATATCCATGAGCAAGATAGCACAAGAATCAATTATGCGCCCATGAAAGAATGAACCTAATATCAGGTACAATAGACGCACAAATAAAGCGTCTGGAGAGAATAAAATCATCTCCCAACCTAAGAGAAAATATTTCCTCTAAGCAAAACAAACTCGGGAGGTACGAACAAAGAAATCTAAGTTGCCGGCAACCCCAAGATACATATTTAAAATTGTCAAATACTATAATTATAGCAATATACAAATATCATGAATTACAATGCTACACTATCAACATATCTAATGGATATATATCATGGATGGACATAACCAAATAACGACACAATTGTGTTAATATATATTATGATATTAAGAACAGACAAAGTTTGGAAGTATATCAGGAGATCTAGGACCCAAGATTTAAATGGAATCATGTGGGCATCTAGACAATATGTCTGCCATCACATTATCCGAACCACGGATAGCTCGCACCGTGAAGTGGAAAGGTTGAAGAGCAATTGCATAACGAGTAGATCTCGAGCTCTTCAAATCCTTACTTTGCATAGCTGTAAGAGCTTTTTGGTCGGTTTCCATAATGAAATGCGCGCCCAGAAGGAACCTTTGTAGCTTAAGAATGGACCAAACCATGGCCAACAATTCACGGTCTGAAACCGAGTAATTCCTTTCCGCCGCATTTAGCTTCCTAGAAATATACATTACAGGATGCAGAGTTCCTGAATACTCCTGCATTAGTGCCGCTCCAATCCCAGTGGAAGAGGCATCACTACGAAGGACAAAAGTCTTATCAATCGTTGGTAGTCTTAAGATAGGATGAGATGAGAACAAATTCTTAACCTGATCCAGTGACGATTGGCATTCTTGGGACCAACGCACCATATTAGGAGAACCTTTTTTCAATAACGTTGAAAGTGGTGCCATAATGGAGGATAGATTATCAATGAATCTTCCATAGAATTGTATTAATCCCAAGAGACTACGTACTTGCTTTTTTGTCTTCGGAACCGAGATATTTAATATCTTCGAAATGTTTTGGTCCTCTGTCTTCAACAGACCATGACCAACACGATGACCTAGGAAAGAGATTTCACTAAACCCAACAAAGGCTTTAGAGGGATTTGCAGTCAAATTATGCTCACGTAGAGTCGACAGTAACTCATTTAAACCCGAATAGTGTTCTTCCCAAATATCGCTGAACAGACAGATGTCGTCTAAGTATGCGATGACATCTGTACGATACGATAGAATTCGTCGCATCATGCGCACGAAAGTTCTATCGCTGAACAGACAGATGTCGTCTAAGTATGCGATGACATCTGTACGATACGATAGAATTCGTCGCATCATGCGCACGAAAGTTGCTGGGGCGTTCATAAGCCCGAAAGGCATAAAATTCCACTGAAATAAGCCCCTGGGTGTTGAAAAAGCAGTGAGAGGCTTGGCGTGTTCCGTCAAAGGGACTTGCCAATAACCTTTCGACAAGTCTAGTTTAGTAAAGAATTTAGCTTTAGAGAGTCTAATAAGTAGATCATCTAATAAAGGCATAGGTTCAGCATCGAACTTCGTAACTTGATTTAATTTGCGATAATTGTCGTAAATTTATTTTGAGAGAAAAGAGTCTTAGAAATAGTGGTCCGGTTTAGAGTGAAATGATGTTGGAAAACTCAGTGATAGAAAATGTAGAGATTAAATAGTTGCTTCACAGCGTGCTGGAGGAGAGTAAAGACAGACTTATATACGACAAATCGTTTCTCTCAATCTTCTCTTCCGCTCTCCTGGTCAAACAATTATTTGCCAGTTTTCCAGACACACCTCTGCGCGCACACCGATTTGGTGTTTTCAAACACACAGACGACGTAGATACAAACTATATTAAACGAATAGGGGAAAAGTTGGGCTTTGGGTATCTCCAACACAGTACTCAATGAGTTTATGTAATTTTATTCACCTTAAACATCAATCACTAACAAATATCAGGTATTACATAAATTATCATAAGTACACAAATGCAAATAACAAGTTTTGGAGGGGTGAAGAAGATTGGTATCGACTAAGCCCTACCCGCTTATTAGACAAAGATAAACCCAGTCCAGAGATAGATAATATCAGGAACACGGGTACGTTAACCTAACAGTGAAGTTAATTGCTCTGAAAGAGGTGTTACAAAGTTAGGTATAGGTGATAGAAAAAAACCTGTTCTTCCCAGCTGTTCTTCCTTTTACTAAGCAAATGGAAAGGAGGGGGGGTTTTAAACAGAGTTAACCAATTATCAACTCCTCCTTAAAGGAACAATGCAGGGAATACAGAAAAATTATATTACTAGGCAAGAAAGTTAACAACAGGGTTACAAAAGAAAAAGATTAAATTTCCTGTCATTCATGCACACGCTTGAGAATCCACACTCATATACTCACACACTTACCGAATGCAGCCTCAGACGATCCATAAAAGTATATAAAACAGCAAGTATTCTCTTGACATGTGAACTATCTAGTCCTTCGATGTCCCGCCCCAGATGTTTGCGAGATTTTGCTGGTAACAAATATTCTCACTTATCGCAAGACTTGAAGACTAAGAGTTCTTGTGTTTTTTATTATATAAAAAAAGGAGTCTATGGGATGGCACTGACACAGTTCGGCACAGGGGTGAAAATGAAGTGGTCTCTTTTAATCTTCCGCTATGGTAAAATTCCTTCAATGCGTGATGATAGTAACTGACCGGAAAGTTTTATTAAATCCAATTGAGGAAAAACTAGGCTCAGTCACAGTCAGGAAAATATGTACTCTCTCACAGTAAACAGTAAATATAATATCGCTACTGGCGACGATTACCTTCCAGTTTATCTTACAGGTTTGTAATGGTAATTTGATGATTGTTCTTTACATTGTTCTTGGGTGGGCTTTATTTCATTTAATTCTGACAGCTTGGTCGCAAAGGACCGCCACAAGATTATATTTAAAAGAAATGTTTCTTCAATATGACTGGAAGTTTATAGGATGATTTCTTTATTTCTTTCTTTATTTAGCTGGGACCGCAGGTTACGATCACTCTGTGTGAAAGAAAAAAAGACATGTAACATACCGAAAAATCAAGCGCGATAAATTTCCCGTTAAGCCTATAATACACTCGAGTATTTAATTATGTATTTAATAAACACTGCGCGAATTCTAGTGGTTAAAAACACACATCTATAAAACTAGGACTTAACTGAATTTATTAATTATAAATTCCTTCGCGACTTTAAAAGTTAATTTAAGCATCTATTATCTTTTGAAATAATATAATAGATAGATCATTATATTTACAACTGGAACTATTGAGATGGTTTAATTTAATAGATTTAAATTAACACAAAATCCATTGAAATAGAATAACTGATCTAGACCACTGATCACTTTACACAGTATATTACCGCTTTGCACAGAATAGAAATCACTGCAAATATATATATAAAATCCAGGGGAAAATCTATAACAAGATTTCAATAAAGCTAGTGCTTCTGTAAAGGTCTGGCCAGCGAGTGATAAAGTGTCTATTCTTCATGGTCTATTTATCTAAAATGGAATGAAAGTTGAGTGGGACATGAGGAACTTGACAGTTTTTTTCATCCCAGGAACTTTTGGGGATCTGACCGCCAAATCAAGGGGAGAAGCCGCCCCCTGGTCTTCGTATCTTTGCTCGCTGCTGCCCGTTTCGGCTTTCCCCGTTCGCTTTCCCTGCGATCGGTTCTTCGGTTGACACCGAGACGCGAAAATAGCGGCAAGAAACTGCGTCTCGTATCAGGGACCACTACTGTCTTTGATAGCGCCGATAGTCTCCCCTGAAATCCCTCAGTCTGTCTCTTTGATCGTGGTCGCATTATCTGTTTGATTCTGGCAACGCCCCCCACTGGCCAAGTTAATGAAAATAACTGCCTATGATTGTTCAAGAGATGTTAGTGGGCGTGATTTAATCTCTCCTTAAATCAATGCGATGACCAGAATAAACGATAGGTAAACTCTCCGCATATCAATCAGCAAACGTGTTTGCCCTCTGTGTGGAACAGTTGCATAGCTAATGAATCCACGTGAAAGAAGTCCCGTTTTTACAAGAAGTTACAACAAAGTTCAGGGTCAGCCGAGTTCGTCCATCACAATCGTCCCCTCTTTTGAGACGTGAAAACGTGTTTTCATGTTTGATTTATGACGATGCAGCTGCCCTGATCGGTAACTTTTGGATGATTGGTATCTTCACCTTCCTCCTCTTCCTCTGTAGTCCAGTTTCTACTCAGGAAATCAGCCCCGACATTCTGTCTTCCCGGAATATATTCCACTTTGAAAGAATAAACGCTTAAAAGGAGGGCCCAACGCATGATCCTAGCGTTAAATTCTTTATTGGCACCAAGAAATGCTAACGGAGCGTGGTCTGTTTGCACCGTGAAAGATGTACCATAAAGAAACTCATGATGGCGTCTGATACCGTCAATCAGAGCAAGACATTCCCTTTCAACTACGCTGTAGTTCCGTTCCGCTTTATTTAATTTCCGACTGCCATAGGCAACTGGAAATAGCATGTTCAGGTCACTGTCATCGGCTTGAAGCAGTGTTGACCCGATGCCCTGACCTGACGCGTCGACTCTCAGTACAAAAGGTTTCTTGAGGTCAGGCAACCTCAAAATGGGGTATGCAGACAACTGTCCTTTCAAAGTGCTATACGCGTGTTCGCACTTTTGATCCCATATGACCTTATCAGGACAACCTTTCTTTGTGAGGTCAGTCAGAGGTGCCGTCAGTCCGTTGAAGTTCTGGATGTACTTCTGATAGTATGCACATAGCGATATGAAGGAACGTATTTCTTCGTTCGGGGTCTTTTTGCTGCCACTATTTTCTCCACGTTCTTCATAATAGGCCAACTGCATCCGTGAGAAATAGTGTGCCCCAGGAAGTCTAACTGTTCAAACCCGATGAGACATTTGCTAGGTCTGGCTGTGAGACCCGTTTCCTGTAGTCTCCTGAGGAGCATAGCAACCGTAGCAATATGTTCTTCATAGGTTTCCGATACAATTAATATGTCATCCATGAAATTATGGATATGGGGACTTTGCAAAGGTTCTAGAAGCTTCCTCATCATCCTGGTGAACACTCCTGGTGCGTTATGCAAACCGAACGGCATCACATTAAATGTGTAATGTCCTTCGCTAGTGCTGAAAGCTAACAAAGGTTTAATTTCCTCCTTGACTGGTATTTGATAATAACCTTTACTGAGGTCAATCTTGGAGAAGATCTTTGCTTTGCTGAGCTTGGTGAACAACTCAGAAACAGTTTGGAGAGGTTCGGGCTGGAATTCCGTTACAGCGTTTAGCAACCTGTAATCAATGCACAGCCGAACTTCCTTATTGGGCTTCTGCAACAGCACTACACTCGAGCTGTAAGGAGATGTAGACTCACTGATAATTCCTGTCTGACGCAGCTTGTCTATTTCTCCACGAAGTGCATCAGCTTTAGCGTACGGGATGGGGTAAACTCTGGTTTGAACCGGGGTCTCGTTTGTTAATTTCATATCAAATTCAATGAGATTTGTTCGACCAGGTACATCCGTTAAGACTGCACTGTACTGTTTTAGTAGAGCCCTGGTTTCTGTTTGTTGTTCTGGTGAGAGATTGTCGCCGAACTTGACATCTTTAAAGGATTCTGTGGGTTGCAGTGGATACTCCATGCAACCATCATCATCTTCCTCGTCTTCCGTTGCTATGGCGATAGCCAGGAGATGCTCGGAGGATGGCACCGGTCTTTCCAAATATTTCTTTAGCAGATTTATGTGGAAGACCTTCTCCTTTCCTTTGATGGAGATCTTGTAATTGGTACGTGAGATCTTTTTAAGGACGGTAAACGGTCCTTGCCATCCGATGCGAAGTTTATTGCTTCCGGTTGGAAGTAGCAATAGGACTTTCTCCCCTGGTTGTAGTTCTCTCTCTTTTGCAGCTTTGTTGTATCTTTTAGTAATTTTAGCGCGGGCTTTCTTAAGGTTGGTAGTAGCTAGATCCCATCCTAGCTTTAGCCTTTCCTTAAGCTCAGATACATACTTGCTTGCAGAGACGACTGTCTCGTCAGCCTTCTGGTCTGTCAGGGACCGAAGTAAGGCTTCTAGTGGCCCCTTAATAGGTCTGCCAAATAAAAGTGTAGCTGGCGCAAAACCCGTAGACGCTTGGGGTACCTCTCGGTAGGCGAATAAGGCAGCCGATATATATTGGTCCCAGTCTTCCGGTTTCTCCTGACCCAGCTTACGTAACATCATTGTGAGGGTACCGTTAAAACGTTCCACAAGCCCATTTCCGGCCGGATGGTAGGGACTTGTGTGGATATGTTTGGCCCTCAAGATCCTAAAGATCTCCTCCATTAACAGGCTACGGAATTGGGATCCATTGTCCGTCAAAACTTGTTGAGGGAATCCCAACCGTGTAAAAATTTGCACAAGGGCTTCTGCGACATGCTTGGAATTAGTGCATGGTAGCGGTACAGCTTCGGCCCACATAGTGCAAGTGTCGACTAAGGTCAGGATGAACCTGTTCCTTCTTTTGGTCTTTTCCAGGGGACCAATGATGTCGACAGCAACCCGTTCAAATGGAGTCCCTACTATTGGCATTTGCCCCATAGGTACTGGGGGTGTCAAGTGCTTGGGTGCTACCCGTTGGCACTGGGCGCAGGATTTCACATACCTGACAATGTCAGAGTTCATTCCTGGCCACCAATAGTGGTTTTTTATTCGCTGAATAGTGGCGTTTTGTCCCATATGTCCGCTAAAGGGAAGAGAGTGCCCCATTTCTAAGATCTGTCTTCTGTACTGCGTCGGTACTAGGAGCTGGTTATTCCCCGTGTCCGGGTTGCCCGTTCTACGATACAATACGCCATCCTTAGAAAAGATGTCTCCGTTGTGTCTGGGGTCCTTAGCCATGGGCAGTTTTTTAAAGCAGCGCGCCGGAGTAGGGTCCTTTTGTTGCGCCTCCTTCAGTTCATTCGGCAACAAGTTTGGCGCAGGCTCCCTCTCCTTCTTGGCTTGCCCTCTTGTGGTTACCGCTGCCACAATCGGCTCCTTAGGTCTCCCAATGAACACATATCTACATCCCAAGATAACTGGGTAGATAGGATCATCCATAATGGCCGCTTTAATAACACCTCTGACAAAATCAGAGTGTATTTCTACCAATGCGATAGGAAGCGTCCTGGGTGCATCACTCCTGAAAACTCCACTAAGTTTGACGGTTTCCTCTGTCTCCTGACCGGGTTTGATTAGGTGCCTAGCGACAATACAATCAAAACTTAATCCAGTGTCAAAAAGACAAGTAGTAGAGGTACCGTTCAAAATTACAGTTCCTCGAGTTGAGGGTCGGTCCCCCTCAGGTTGAGAATCACTGACATTGACTCTACCTTTCGAGGCTGTATGCAAACATCCAATGCGGTTTGCACCGGTTTGTTTGCCCTGATCAGACGTTCCTGGTGTAGGGGTCTTCCCTTTTCCTTGACCTTGGTGGCCGCGCTGCCACGTAGGCTTGTTGGGTTGATCAGAATTGTTGTTGGGGGGTATCGGGTTTTGTAGAATTTCGATTTTTCCTGGGGGGGGGGGGTTTCTGGGTATTGTTATCTCGTTGGTTATAATGTTGAGAGGAAGTGGAAGAATAGGATGCCTGCTCTAGATTCTGTTTACGAGATGGCTCATCTGTGGGTTTACGTTTAGTGCTGGGAAGTTCGGCCATTGCATTGCTATAGCGTTCGGCTTTATTGAGTATGTCTTCAAGCCTGACTGCCCCCTGTTCAGCCAAAAATCTACGAGTTTCATTCGACAAAGTGGATTTTATCTGCTCCACAAGAACAAGTTCGAGGAGTCCCTCATATGAAAGAGGTAGGTCAGATAATTCAATGCACTTTGTCAGATAACCCGTTAGACGTGAAGAGAACTGGGGAAATGTTTCCGTGCTCTCTTTTCGGCTGTTTCTGAACAACTGCAGAAACTTTCGGGCAGTCATCTCAAACTGCTGTAGTAAGGCCTTCTTCAACAGGTCATAATCATGTTGATTCGGTCCCAGCTTTGTGTACACGTCATAAGCATTTCCTTTCAGTGACATTGAGAGTTTAAGCGCCCAGCGGGTACTCTCTAATGAATAAAGATTCGCGAGTCTCTCGAATTTTTCTAGGTAGCTGTCATTTTTTTCGTTAGGGCTAGGAAAAGATTCTAAAGAAAACGACATAGCAGTTAATTGGGCAGATTGAGTACTGGAGAGGTCCATTGATTGAGACTGGGGCGAAGACGGCTCTCCGTTAGTCGAAGTAGAGGCGCCCCGACTCTCTAGAGCCTTAAGCGCCAGTTGCTGCTGTCTTTTCTTGTCTCTCTCTCTCTCTCTGCGAGTTTCCATCTCTGTTTCAATTTTCTTCTGTTCCAAAAGACGTTCTTCCGCTTCTTTCTTATCTGCCCTCTCCTGGGCTTCTCTCCTCTCTGTTCTTTCTTTCTCTTCCTTCCTCTCAGCTTCTGCTCTCTGTTGCTCCGCCTTCCTCTCAGCTTCGACTCTCTGTTGCTCCGCGTCATATATTTTCAATTCCTGGTTAATAAACGCGTTTGCAGCTTCTGCATCTAATCCTGCCTCTTTCGCTTCCAGCCTCAAGATGGACCTCATCTTTATTCTTCTCTGCCATTGTTAAAGAATAAGATGAAGTATGCCTAGAGAACTAGTAAGAAGCAACGCGAAAAGGAGGAACTCTGAACCGCTACGAGAAAAAAACACAAGTATAAATTTACCTGTGTTACCTCCTACCTGTACTATGCAAACTTATCGCTGCTGTTATCTGGCAATTAAGGCTCTAAACGCAAGCGACTATGCCACTAAATGGTAAGTTACACTGGAAAAGAATCTACTTTTACTAACAGTCGAGAAAAATTTATATTAAAACAATTTAAAAGGAAAAAAAAAATTATTTTTTTTTCTTCCCCTAAATTTTAAATCTCTGACAACAAACTCCGTCCCTAAAGTCAATTATTGAGATGAGACGTTGTTAACTTACTTTTTAAAAATCAGAACAATCCGTCTTTAGCTAAGCTCAACTCTTTTTAACTTCAAAAACCTTAGTGACTGTAAAACTATCACGCAATCCCAGCAACTCTTATAAAGAAAGAAATATAATTATCTCCGCCAGAGGATAATAAAAATAGCCAATATTTTTGTTTATCTGTACTTTCTACTGCTGTGGAGAGAAGACAACCTGTAAATATGCTGTGTGGACAACCCAAATACTTAAAGAACGTTTGTCTAGGAGTGTAATTATTTATTTATTTCCCTAATTCACAAAGACAGATCATTCACACTCTACCTAGTTAGACCCAGACTAAATCAGACTCAAAATATCTTTAACCCGGCTATGCGATTGCTTCAAATGTAGCTCAGGATCCCAGAATCAGCCCACAAATATGTGTGCATCAAATGTATCTCAAAATTATCAAGGACGAGCCCCCAAATATTGTCGTAAATTTATTTTGAGAGAAAAGAGTCTTAGAAATAGTGGTCCGGTTTAGAGTGAAATGATGTTGGAAAACTCAGTGATAGAAAATGTAGAGATTAAATAGTTGCTTCACAGCGTGCTGGAGGAGAGTAAAGACAGACTTATTTACGACAAATCGTTTCTCTCAATCTTCTCTTCCGCTCTCCTGGTCAAACAATTATTTGCCAGTTTTCCAGACACACCTCTGCGCGCACACCGATTTGGTGTTTTCAAACACACAGACGACGTAGATACAAACTATATTAAACGAATAGGGGAAAAGTTGGGCTTTGGGTATCTCCAACGCAGTACTCAATGAGTTTATGTGATTTTATTCACCTTAAACATCAATCACTAACAAATATCAGGTATTACATAAATTATCATAAGTACACAAATGCAAATAACAAGTTTGGGAGGGGTGAAGAAGATTGGTATCGACTAAGCCCTACCCGCTTATTAGACAAAGATAAACCCAGTCCAGAGATAGATAATATCAGGAACACGGGTACGTTAACCTAACAGTGAAGTTAATTGCTCTGAAAGAGGTGTTACAAAGTTAGGTATAGGTGATAGAAAAAACCTGTTCTTCCCAGCTGTTCTTCCTTTTACTAAGCAAATGGAAAGGAGGGGGGTTTTAAACAGAGTTAACCGATTATCAACTCCCCCTTAAAGGAACAATGCAGGGAATACAGAAAAATTTTATTACTGGGCAAGAAAGTTAACAACAGGGTTACAAAAGAAAAAGATTAAATTTCCTGTCATTCATGCACACGCGTGAGGATCCACACTCATATACTCACACACTTACCGAATGCAGCCTCAGACGATCCATAAAAGTATATAAAACAGCAAGTATTCTCTTGACATGTGAACTGTCTAGTCCTTCGATGTCCCGCCCCAGATGTTTGCGAAATTTTGCTGGTAACAAATATTCTCACTTATCGCAAGACTTGAAGACTAAGAGTTCTTGTGTTTTTTATTATATAAAAAAAAGGAGTCTATGGGATGGCACTGACACAGTTCGGCACAGGGGTGAAAATGAAGTGGTCTCTTTTAATCTTCCGCTATGGTAAAATTCCTTCAATGCGTGATGATAGTAACTGACCGGAAAGTTTTATTAAATCCAATTGAGGAAAAACTCGGCTCAGTCACAGTCAGGAAAATATGTACTCTCTCACAGTAAACAGTAAATATAATATCGCTACTGGCGATGATTACCTTCCAGTTTATCTTACAGGTTTGTAATGGTAATTTGATGATTGTTCTTTACATTGTTCTTGGGTGGGCTTTATTTCATTTAATTCTGACAGCTAGGTCGCAAAGGACCGCCACAAGATTATATTTAAAAGAAATGTTTCTTCAATATGACTGGAAGTTTATAGGATGATTTCTTTATTTCTTTCTTTATTTAGCTGGGACCGCAGGTTACGATCACTCTGTGTGAAAGAAAAAAAGACATGTAACATACCGAAAAATCAAGCGCGATAAATTTCCTGTTAAGCCTATAATACTGTAGAGCCCTTTTCGTAGACCTCTACACTCCTTTACAGATGAAGGTAGTCTCATATTATTAATATGTTGTCCTACCTCTGTAATAAACTTTACGCACCGACTTACATGAGAGTAAGTCTTATTGGTGAGTTTGATTTCATTAGCGCACGGTTGTGCACTAATGCGTATAGGGGTTATCCCGTCCGCACGTGTATCTAGACAGTCGGTTGACGTCATGTGTGGGTTTGAGAAGCAAGAATCCCAAGTTCTACTAATGAAGCTTTGGGAGTTCGAAACCCGTGTTTTGAGTAAAGTATTTATGTTTAGACCCGGTCCTGTGGATTAGCAGTCGTAGCCGGTAGTCGTCCACGTAAGTGTTGAGTCGTTGGAAGAACCAAGTATGTACTTATTATAATAATAATGATTGTTCTCTAAAGTCGTGAGTATCTAGTCGATGACAGGTAACTAGCCTGTACCGAAATGGATTCACAGCTGAAGATATATTTTTGTATGCCAGTAAATGCCTATCAAAGGGATCGTCGGTAACTACCGTGGATCTACGTTATCTATATATTATTAGGAAGCCGTTGGGGTCAGTCACGGCTAATACAAGAGGTAATTCAAGTATCAATGCCTAAGTAACTTTACATGCCTAGAAGGTATTTAGTAGGAACCTGCACCTACGTTCTACTATGATTAGTTGATGAGGACTTCTTTATATATGAACATACTAAATATTGGTATCTTAGATACTACCAAGTATAATGAGAATCTCCTGTCCTTGAGGAAAGGTCAACCGTGATCAATATAACCTTGTACTTAACTACTTCATGACCTTTATGACTATTGATGTATTCACTCAGAGACCTGGTCAGAATTTGCTTGAGGATTCTTCTGAGACTATTTATTTGAATTTTTATTGAGGACATGCGTCCATTATCCTCATGTTGAATTACCTATTAACCGTCAACGTTGAACGTATCGTCCCGTATAATGTGATGTCAATAAACCATGTATGAACTTTCAAGTAACGAGTTTGACTATCACAGTATTGGCACTTGTTGATGTGCCTACGTTGAGTTTTCATCTTACTGCATCTAGATTTATTATATTCGCGAAATCAGCACGATTGACACAAGAACACAAAACACTCCAACAATATGGAACAGCACTCCAACAATATGGCGGCGCAGTGTGCTCTGAAAATATCCAGTTTTCAGTAGCGGAATCGAACTCAAGTCTACATTCAAACTCGGTTGAACAGAAATATGTTATCTTTCAAGGCGACAACATCCTGGACCTTGCAGCAATTCTAACGGGCATCCTATGTCAAGGACAACCCAGGGACTTTAACTGTCAAGTTTCGACATTGGACTCCGTCATTACAGTACTTCAAGTAGATGACTTAAGCATGCAGTCCCGGATGCGAGGGATATTGTTTTTTAGCCGGTTGAGATAAGTAAAAACGTCGTGTTGTTATTACACCGTTTTACGTTTAGCTGTACCTTGACCTAGTAATATGTCCACTACTCTTTATTCATGTTGCATGTTCTATGTTTGATGTTTATCGTGGGAGGTTGGGAATGGCGACTTAAGACGGAAAAAAATACCAGTTTCACCACAGGTCCGTCTTGAGTGTTCTATAGGAATTATTTTGCAGACTTCCCTCAGTGGAATGTTCCTATGCGTGAGCATAGAAGGATCTTTGGTCCACTGTGTCTGGTAGTCTGTGACACCTGACTGTTTAGTTGTAGCGTCAAGTTTTAATCGTTGTTTTTGGTAGTTATTTTACTCGTACTTTAGTTTTATAATGTATTTTGTTTGTATACTACGTCCTTCTAACCTGACTGTCGTTCAGTTTCTTACACCATTGATGTCTATACACTGTGTTGTCAACTGTCTTGTGTATTATCTGATCGTAGATGTCATCGTAATTTTTTACGACATCCTATTTTAGTTCCACATTTTTATTTTAGTTGATTTCTACGATTGTGTTCACTCGTCTTTGATTATCGTGTCTTGTCAGTATTGTGCTATTGTCTGTCACGTGATTGCTTTCATAACATTTCATTGTATAAATTACTTTATTAATTATTAATATAATTGCCTATTATATGACGTGAATTCACCGTTCTAGGACAGGAACGAAGACCACTCGTTATAGTAACACTTTTAAGTAGAATTATTTCAGAATAATATTGAATAATGTCTACCTTAGACTATTTTATTAAGCAGGCTAAGGCGCTTAATATACCTCCGGAAGAGATTAGATCATTTGCTATGACAGAATACAAAGAGTCTCAAAGGTTGGAATCTCAAAGATTAGAAGCTGAGAAATTAAGATTGGAAAATTTGAGATTTGAGGCTGATGAAAATGAGAAAAAAATGAGATTGGCCGCTGAATTAGAAGAGAAACGGGCTGAGGAAAATGAAAAGAGGAGGAAATTTGAGGCTGCAGAAAATGAGAAAAAAATGAGATTAGCCGCTGAATTAGAAGAGAAACGATTTCAGCGTGAGTCAGAACAGAAAAGATTGGAGGCTGAAGAAAGGTTTAGATGTGATGCTGCAGAAAAGGAAAGACTACTTAAGATTGAAATGGAAAATAAGCAAAGGGATGCTGCAGAAAAAGAAAGACTACTTAAAATTGAGATGGATGTTAAACAAAAGGAAATGGAAGAAAGAAGATTAATAGCTGAACAAAATACAAAAAGGCTTCAGCTTGAGACAGAAGAGAATGAAAGGAAACGTCAGCATGATTTGAAACTTGCCGAATTGGAATTTGATAGAATAAGATTGTCAAGTGAATGTAATACACAAAAGACTCAGGAAGGCCAGTCTTCATCTAGACATGAGAATTTTAGAGAGATTCATCTCAAATTGCCTAAGTTTACTCCACCATCCGACGATGTCATATTTTTTTTTGGACAGATTTGAGGCTACATGTCGGTCGTACAACTTGGATAAATCATTATATTGCACCCACTTATCCAGATTACTAACAGGAGAGGCAATGGCTGTTTATCACACTACTAGCTCTATAGATAAAAATGATTACGATGCTCTCAGGGCCGCTCTTCTAAACAAATTTCAAATGACAGAAGATCAATACAGACTTAGGTTCAAGTCTATGCTCCCACAATCTAGTAAGAATTTTGATGATTTTCTTGCTCAAATACGTCTTACCTTGGAACGATGGATAGAACTATCCAAGGTAGAGAAATCGTATGAGGGTATTTTCGACTTATTACTTCGCGATAAAGTTTTATCTGCAGTAAGTCCTGCATTTCTTGCGTTCCTACATGAACGTAAACCTGGTAATATAAAAGAAATGTCAGAACATTGTAAAAATTTCTGCACCGCTCATCCCAACATAGATGTCAGCAATGCGCAGCTTAAGGACGATTTACCCGTTGCTTTCGCTATGCAACAAAACAATTTTCCTAGAAATCGTTCGATGAGTAGCGATAGAAATTTTCAAAGGGGAAGTAATAATAATTTCAACTTTGGTCATTTTCAAAAGGGGAAACAATACCCACATTCTGCTCCATTTAATGTATCATGGGGTCAAGCTCACAGATCGCGAGATTTTATTAACAACAATCCTAAATATAATCAAGGTAATAATAATAAACAACATTGGAGATCTCAATCATATCATCCTGAAAATAGAAATAGATTTATGAATAAGTCATTTCGCCAACATCACAACAGTGATAACTTTCATTGGCGGACTCATCCAAATTTTAATGATAGCAGAAACAGTAATTATAGCAATTTTAATGACAATAGTCAAATTCGATCGCGACGTAGAGATAGATCGTCGAGCAGACCACGACAACATTCGAACGTTGCTTCAATTGAAGCACGAACTAACAAAGATAAAGATAATAATGTTAATCAACATAACGCTATGTCTTGTATCGATCTAGAACAGGTAAAGACATGTCAAAAATGCTCAACGCTATTCCAGCCCAAGGCGATCACAACGCTGCGATGCGGGCACATTTTACCAAGTCTACCATCAGTTTGTACAGCTACTTCTGCATCAGTTCACCATGGAAAGGGTTGTTTAAAATTTAACAGAGGATACGTCAACTCTATTCCTTGCTCTGTCTTGTTTGACTCAGGCTGCAGTACAGTGGGAGTGCGGAACTCTCTGATCGACCCCTCCTTGGCCACAGGCAACGTGGTCAAGTGTGTCACATTCGGGGGAACTGTGGAAACCTTCCCTACAGCCATCATTAACTTACATACACCTTTCTTTTCAGGGAAAATCCATGCCTGTCTTCTGCATAATCCAGTTAGCGATGTAATCCTTGGTTGTATACACGGTATAAAAGAGTGTACACCAGAGCAAATTAATGAATGGGAAAAGCGACACATTCATGCTGCAAATGCAGTGGTTACCAGAGCGCAAGCTACTGAATTGTCGCGTGAACCAACTTCTGAACCTACGGTTCATAATAATAATGATGATGATTCTCCTATTTCAAGGGAGCTGTTTGCTAATTTACAAAAGAATGACAATTCTTTGCAGAGATTTTTTCAATTGGCGACTAAGAGAAATAATAACAACACAATTGCAAAGTCTAGACACCAATTTGCACTTAAAAAAGGTATTTTAGTTAGATTAATAAGAGAAACAGATTCATTGGTGCGTTCACAAATTCTGGTCCCGTCTGCTATGAGACCCAGAATATTACGACATGCTCATGATTCACAATGCGCAGGTCACATGGGGTTTTCGCGAACCAAATCTAGAGTGCTATCCGCATTCTATTGGCCTGGCGTTCATAGGGATGTTAATCTCTATTGTCGTTCCTGCGTGACATGTCAGGAAGTTAAAGTAAGGGGTCCGTATCATGATGCTCCTATCCAAGCTGCGGACATACCTATTAGACCATTTGATAAAATGGCGATCGACATCATTGGTCCTATATTGCCATCTGCAAGAGGACATACACATATTCTTACCTGTATCGATATGTGTACGCGTTGGCCTGAGGCCATACCTCTTAAGAACACCTCATCTGCCAGTGTTGCAGAAGCTTTAATGCTGATCTTTTCACGCATTGGTTTTCCGCGTAAGATCCTATCGGATCATGGTGTCCAGTTTATTTCCGAATCCATGTCACAGGTTATGAAGACATTGGGTATAGATAGATCTCTCAGTTCAATATACCATGCAATGTCCAATGGGTTAATTGAGAGACAGAATAGGACACTTAAGCAGTTGTTGGGTAAGATGACTCAAGATCACCCTCAGGAGTGGGACAGGGTCCTACCCGCTGCTCTCTTCGCGTATCGCGAGGTGTAAAACCAAGCCACAGGGTTTTCTCCCTTCCAGTTAGATTTTGACATACAACCACGCGGACCTATGTCTTTAATCCATGATTTATTGGTTGAAGATAATATACCTGAGGAAACTCAATCCTCATATGAATATGTCATCTCTTTAAGAAAGAGAATAATAGATGCCTGTAGGTTAGCTACTGCATCATCCGAAGAGTCTAAAGAAAAAGCTCGTCTATTTGCAAATCGGTATAGACGTCTTCGCCAGCTTATTCCTGGTGACGAGGCTTTTGTTTTACTGCCTTCGCATAATAATCGTCTACTTATCACATGGAGAGGTCCATTTAGGATCATCTCAAGAATATCCGATGTCGACTACATCGTCGATATTAACGGAAAACACAAAACCTTTCACATTAACATGTTGAAAGAGTATTATTCACGTCCTGATTATTTACAATCAGTATTTCAAGCGACTGATGATCCTACTCCTCACATTCACAACTATACTAATTTGTCAGTTATACAAGAAGAAGAGTCTTCTTTTCAAGATGTACAATTGCCCATACCAGTTGTACCTCTTCATTCCACGGAAAACTGGAATGATGTCACTATTTCTTCTTCTCTTTCGACTGATCAACGACAGCAAGTTTCATCACTACTTCAAACGTATGATAAGGTTCTCACTGACATTCCAGGTCATACATCAGCTATTCAGCATGATATTCTCCTAACGGATGAAACACCTATCCGTATTCGTCCATATCCCATACCTTTACACTTTAGAGATAAGGTCGAAAAGGAATTAGATGAGATGCTTCGATTAAACATAATTGAACCATCGTTGTCACCATATGCTTCATCTATGGTGATAATTAGAAAGAAAGATAATAACATTCGTCTATGTGTAGACTACAGAAAATTAAATAAAGTCACACAATTTGACGCTGAACCTTTGCCACTTTTAGAAGATTTATTAGTAAAATTATCTCATTCTACTTTCTTCTCTAAGTTTGATCTGTCAAAAGGCTATTGGCAAGTACCATTGACAGAAAGGGCAAAACCACTCACTGCTTTCTCGACGCCCCGGGGCCTATTCCAATGGAATTTTATGCCTTTCGGGTTAGTTAACGCTCTTGCCACGTTCGTACGCATGATGCGTCGAATCCTATCTCATCATCCCAACGTCATTGCGTACATAGACGACATTTGTCTTTTCAGTGACTCATGGGAAGAACATTTAGAAGGATTAAACTCATTACTGTCCACGTTACAAAATCATAACTTAACTGCTAAGCCATCAAAGGCATTTGTGGGTTTCCACGAGATTTCTTTTTTGGGGCACCGTATTGGTCGCGGTATGTTATATACAGAGGACAGTAATGTCTCTAAAATCCTTATCATCTCCACACCTAAAACAAAGAAACAAGTACGATCTCTACTAGGACTAGTACAATACTATGGGAAATTCATATCACATCTTTCGTCCATTACTGCTCCTTTCTCTTCATTACTTAGGAAAGGTGCAGCTAACGTGATTCGGTGGTCTAACGAACATCAAATCGCGTTGGATATCATAAAGAAATTTTTTTCGGATCCTCCTGTGTTAAGGTTGCCTAATGAGAATTTGCCATTTGTCTTACGCAGCGATGCTTCTAATTACGGCGTGGGAAGTGTCTTACTACAAGAATATAATGGCACCTTGCATCCAGTTCTCTATGTGTCACGGAAGTTAACTCCAACTGAACAGAATTACTCAGTTTTAGATAAGGAACTTCTCGGGCTTGTTTGGTCAATAAATAAACTTCAGAGATATCTGCTTGGATCACACTTTATTGTGGAATCAGACCAAAAAGCGCTTACTGCACTCAACACAAAGGACGTGAAATCTGCCAAATCTACTAGGTATGCGATCGCTCTCCAACCATATAGTTTCACGATTCGATCCATACCTGGCACACAGAATGTTCTCGCTGACATCTTGTCGAGATGTCCGAATGAATCGAGTTAGCAGCTACGCACTAAAGACAACTGAACTTCGACACTAACAGTTCGTCGAGTGTAACTTTTTACGTGTGATACCTCGATTATAAGAGTCATTAACATTCAGTCAAGTGAAATCTACAATGCTTATGTATCAAAATAACATGGAACGTTAAGGTATATGACTATCTTTGTGAAAATAACATTCACTTAATTATGACATTGAAGAGAGAATAACGTTGGAAAAGGATTATATTTTCTCACCGAAATAACATTTCTAGCACTTTGATTTCTTCGTGGAACTGAACTTGTTATATTATAAACTGTTCACTAACAGGAAAATGGAACTTTCGGTATTTAAGGAATTAATAACACTATTAGAGTGAAATAAATGAATTAATTAGATTATTAAACTTAGATACTTAGTTAGTTAAAATAATGATTAATGTAATTAACTATACAATATTTGTATTTAAGCACAATAATTTAACATTAGTACTTTAATTAGTACCAAAAAATGACTTAGAGACACGGTTAAGTGCGTTGATCTTAGACGTGTTTAAATTGTATTCTTTCATTTTTTTTCATTTCTTCACTTGTCATTTTTTAAAGACATATCCATCACTTTTCTGTTTATTCATTGGTTTCTCATCATTTCTTTTCATTTGCGTTTACATTTGTGTTAATTCAATATTTCTAATATGATAGTTTAGTTCATTGACCACATTGTACCAAAGGTGTGCAATTGTGGATGTATGCTTTTATGCATACCTTTTGTTGATTTGAGTTAACTGGAATTCATATTTTTATTATTTTTATCATGATATATTTGTAAAATAGTAATATGTAAACTTGAATCACCTCTAGTGTCGAGTATTAAAGAAAAAAATTAATATAATGAATTTTTTTGGGGGGATTGGTAAGGAATCTGTAGAGCCCTTTTCGTAGACCTCTACACTCCTTTACAGATGAAGGTAGTCTCATATTATTAATATGTTGTCCTACCTCTGTAATAAACTTTACGCACCGACTTACATGAGAGTAAGTCTTATTGGTGAGTTTGATTTCATTAGCGCACGGTTGTGCACTAAGGCGTATAGGGGTTATCCCGTCCGCACGTGTATCTAGACAGTCGGTTGACGTCATGTGTGGGTTTGAGAAGCAAGAATCCCAAGTTCTACTAATGAAGCTTTGGGAGTTCGAAACCCGTGTTTTTGAGTAAAGTATTTATGTTTAGACCCGGTCCTGCGGATTAGCAGTCGTAGCCGGTAGTCGTCCACGTAAGTGTTGAGTCGTTGGAAGAACCAAGTATGTACTTATTATAATAATAATGATTGTTCTCCAAAGTCGTGAGTATCTAGTCGATGGCAGGTAACTAGCCTGTACCGAAATGGATTCACAGCTGAAGATATATTTTTGTATGCCAGTAGATGCCTATCAAAGGGATCGTCGGTAACTACCGTGGATCTACGTTATATATATAATATTAGGAAGCCGTTGGGGTCAGTCACGGCTAATACAAGAGGTAATTCAAGTATCAATGCCTAAGTAACTTTACATGCCTAGAAGGTATTTAGTAGGAACCTGCACCTACGTTCTACTATGATTAAGTGATGAGGACTTCTTTATATATGAACATACTAAAGATTGGGATCTTAGATACTACCAAGTATAATGAGAATCTCCTGTCCTTGAGGAAAGGTCAACCGTGATCAATATAACCTTGTACTTAACTACTTCATGACCTTTATGACTATTGATGTATTCACTCAGAGACCTGGTCAGAATTTGCTTGAGGATTCTTCTGAGACTATTTATTTGAATTCTTTTATTGAGGACATGCGTCCACTATCATCATATTGAATTACCTATTAACCGTCAACGTTGAATGTATCGTCCCGTATAATGTGATGTCAATAAACCATGTATGAACTTTCAACTAACGAGTTTGACTATCACAGTATTGGCACTTGTTGATGTGCCTACGTTGAGTTTTCATCTTACTGCAGCAAGATTTAATATATTCGCGAAATCAGCACGATTGACACAAGAACACCAACAGCCCCAACAATAACAGTAAAAGCAGCACTCCAACAAATACACTCGAGTATTTAATTATGTATTTAATAAACACTGCGCGAATTCTAGTAGTTAAAAACACACATCTATAAAACTAGGACTTAACTGAATTTATTAATTATAAATTCCTTCGCGACTTTAAAAGTTAATTTAAGCATCTATTATCTTTTGAAATAATATAATAGATAGATCATTATATTTACAACTGGAACTATTGAGATGGTTTAATTTAATAGATTTAAATTAACACAAAATCCATTGAAATAGAATAACTGAACTAGACCACTGATCACTTTACACAATATATTACCGCTTTGCACAGAATAGAAATCACTGCAAATATATATATAAAATCCAGGGGAAAATCTATAACAAGATTTCAATAAAGCTAGTGCTTCTGTAAAGGTCTGGCCAGCGAGTGATAAAGTGTCTATTCTTCATGGTCTATTTATTTTAAATGGAATGAAAGTTGAGTGGGACATGAGGAACTTGACAGTTTTTTTCATCCCAGGAACTTTTGGGGATCTGACCGCCAAATCAAGGGGAGAAGCCCTGGTCTTCGTATCTTTGCTCGCTGCTGCCCGTTTCGGCTTTCCCCGTTCGCTTTCCCTGCGATCGGTTCTTCGGTTGACACCGAGACGCGAAAATAGCGGCAAGAAACTGCGTCTCGTATCAGGGACCACTACTGTCTTTGATAGCGCCGATAGTCTCCCCTGAAATCCCTCAGTCTGTCTCTTTGATCGTGGTCGCATTATCTGTTTGATTCTGGCAACGCCCCCCACTGGCCAAGTTAATGAAAATAACTGCCTATGATTGTTCAAGAGATGTTAGTGGGCGTGATTTAATCTCTCCTTAAATCAATGCGATGACCAGAATAAACGATAGGTAAACTCTCCGCATATCAATCAGCAAACGTGTTTGCCCTCTGTGTGGAACAGTTGCATAGCTAATGAATCCACGTGAAAGAAGTCCCGTTTTTACAAGAAGTTACAACAAAGTTCAGGGTCAGCCGAGTTCGTCCATCACAATAATCAACGCAAAGACGTATGTTATTGTCTTTCTTTCGAACAATAACCATCGACGAAGAATAAGGTGAAGTGGATGGTTCAATTATTTTCAATTGAATCATTTCATCCAATTCTTTCTCGACTTGTGCTTGAAAATGAATAGGTATAGGGTATGGTCTTACTCTGATCGGATTACGATCAGTAAGTATGATGTCATGTTCAATGACATGTATGTATCCAGGAATGTCGGTAAGGACGTCCTGAAATGATTGTAGCGTAGAAGATACTTGACGCTGTTCCTCAAAAGACAAATTCGAAGAAACGGTAACATTTTTCCATGATTCCGTCGAATTAAGTGGAATCACGGAAAGAGGTAAGTTAACGTCAGAAAAAAAATAGTTTCCTCATCCTGTATAACAGACAGGGATGAGATATGACCATGTTGGACTGGAGAGTCGTCCGTCGCCTGGAAAATAGGCTGTAAATAGTCTGGTCGTTCAATAAATTCAGTAAGCATATTTATATGGAAAGTTTTATGCCTTCCATCAACATCGACAATATAGTCGACATCGGAAATTTTAGAGACTATACTGTATGGACCTTTCCAAGAAATGAGAAGTCTATTCTCCCTCGAGGGAAGTAAGACATACGCTTTGTCTCCAGGACAAAGTTGACGTAGGCGTCTTTTCTTATTAGCGAATCGCCTAGCCTTTTCTTTCGCAAATTCGGATGATGAAGTTGCTAACCTGCATGATTCGATAATTTTTTCCCTAAGAGCAATGACATACTCATATGACGATTGTGTATCATCGTCAATATTATCGGAAGTTATCAAATCGTGTAGCAATGACATAGGACCGCGCGGTTGCGCGCCAAAGACAAGTTCAAAAGGAGAAAATCTCGTATGCTCGTTGGGAACCTCTCTATAAGCAAAGAGAGCTGCGGGTAGGACCATGTCCCAATCATCAGGATGATCCTCCGTTATCTTGCCAAGTAAGTTCTTTAGTGTCCTATTAAGACGTTGAACCAATCCATTGGACATTGGATGATAAATACTACCGAGAGATGTTTTAATGTCCAGAGTAGCCATTACCTGAGACATAGTGTCCGATATTAATTGAGTGCCGTGGTCAGACAGTATTTCCCCGGGGAATCCCAGACGAGAAAATATGAGCCAAAGAGCATCTGCGATATCGACAGTTGATATGCTTTTAAGAGGAATAGCCTCTGGCCAACGCGTGCACATGTCAACGCAAGTAAGGATAAATTGATGTCCTCTGGCTGACTTAATCTTAAACGGGCCAATAATGTCTATTGCCATTTTCTGAAACGACCGAACAGGAATATCTGCAGCCTGAATAGGTGCAGCATGTCTAGGACGTCTAGACATGACCTCTTGACAAATTTTGCAAGATCGGCAATAAATTCGTATGTCTTTATTCACGAATGGCCAAAAGAAAGACGCAAGGACTCTAGTCTTAGTTCTGGAAAAACCCATATGTCCAGCACACTGAGAATCGTGTGCATGTTGAAGAATTAAGGCTCTCATACACTTAGGCACAAGAATTTGCGAATGCATAGACTTGTCCGAGTGTTGTACCATTCGTACCAATATACCATTCTTCATAGTGATATACGATCTGTGATTCGTATTCTGATTAGGATCACCCTTCTTTGCGAGAAGAAAGAATTTCTTCAAAGAAGGATTCTCTTCTTGACGTTTAACAAACGAGTCATGCGAAATCACCAAGTGATCGTCTTGGCTATCAACTCCATTACTATCATCAAATGAAGTTGGAGGGATAAGAGCTTGGGCTCTTGTTACCACTGCATTGACCGTTTGGATGTTTTGTTCCTCCCAAATAGAAATTTGTTGCGGGGTGCATTCCTTAACCCCATGAATATGACCGATTATAAGATCCGCGATAGGATTAGGAAGAAGACACGCGTGGACATCTCCTGTAAAGAAAGGAGTGTCAATACTAATGATAGCAGTAGGATATTTTTCCATGGTACCCCCATATGTAACACATTTGACCACCTTTCCCGTGTAACAGCGCTTATCTATGAGAGGCTGTCTAACCCCGACAGTAGTACATCCCGAATCAAAAAGCACAGAGACTAGACTATCATTCACTAGACCATTATGCAAGATGAGAGATCCTCTCCCATCATGCGCAACTGTAGCAGGAAGAGCGGGAAGAGGGTGACCACAAATTAAGGCAGATACAGACGATGGCTCGAACAATGTTGAGCAATGGGGGCATTCAGTTGCTCTCCCAAAATCGAAAGCACAACCAGTGATAGCATTAGAGTTCCCACTATCATTTACTTGATTACAGGCTCCATTAAACTCTTGTGCAGAGTTTGCCTGTTGGTAAGCTTTTCTTTTGTTATATCTAGGTCTACCGCGATTATCATTTCCCCTGTAATTGTTATCATATTGCCTATTGTAATTATCATTCCGGTTTGAATCCCGGTTTGTATATTCACCATCGTCATATTCTTGAAGTCGAGAATGATTACCCGAGAAGAAAAGCTTGGGTAGTTTTTATTGTGATAACCTTTGCGAAAGTGTCTAAAATTATTACCACCAATATTACGAGATCTACCATCTCGTCTCCAGTTATTAGAAGAAGAACCTTGATATGTTGGATTACTCTTCTTCTGAGTATAATTCTGATTACTTTTCCTATTCCAGTTTTGTTGAGCATCCTGAAATTTCTTATTGAAATTAGGGCCATATGGCGCTGCCGAAGCAACTGGCAACCCTTCTTTCACTTTAGAATTGCTAACTGTAGCATGGGGATGTGCGGTGGCATACTGACAACAGTATTCCTCCATGTCTTTTAAGTTTTTGGGCTTACGCTCATGAAGAAATGCAAGGAAAGAATCATTAACAGATGACAAAACTTTGTCTCTAAGCAATAAGTCCATTAGACCTTCATATGTTTTCTCAGTTTGAGACAACTCAATCCATCGTGTAAATGTACGACGTATCTTTGTAACAAAATCAGAGAAATCTACCCCATTTTCTGGCAACATTGTCCTAAAACGAAGACGATAATCTTCTTCTTTTAGTTGATATTTTTTTAGTAATGCTGCTCTGACAACACCATAATCAGTTCTGTTATGTTCTTCTATTGTCATAAGAGTAGTCACTGTTTCAACTGTAAAAAATTGCATCAATTGTTCGACATATTTTTTTTTTTTATCTTATGCGTATCGCATAAAAATTGAAATCTATCCAGATAATCCGCTATGTCGTCCTTTAAAGGATTGAAATGAGGTAATTTGATCTTACTAGCAAACTCCTTTGTTGTGCCCGAACTTGCTTGATGAGCACCCGTATTTGTCACTTTCAATTTCTCTAAAACCAAAGTTGCGAGTCTTTCCTCATGTTCCATTTTTGCTTTTTCCTTTCTCTCCTCGGCTTCTCTGTCTAATCTTTTTTCTTCAGCTTGAAGTTTTCTTTCCTCTGCTTGAAGTTTTCTTTCCTCTGCAGCAGCCTGAAGTTTTCTTTCCTCTGCAGCAGCCTGAAGTTTTTGTTTTTCCATTTCCATCTGGAATTTTCTTTCATCAGCTTGCATTTGCAACCTTAAATTCTCAGCATCTATCTTCCTTTGTTCAGCTTCTGCTTTCTTTTGCTCAGCTTCTGCTTTCAATTTATTTTCCTCTTTTTGTTTCTTTTCTTCTGACTTCAATGCTATGGCGAATTGAGCAGTCGCGTATTCTTCCAATTCTTTACCAGACTTGTCAAGGGATTTCCCTTGTGCAATGAAGTATTCCAGAGTAGACATTCTGTCTAATGAGATCAGTAACCTGAAAAATTAAATAAATTACCTTATCCCACTTCAATGGGAGACAAGTCTTCAATGTTAGACTTGTATACTCAGTTCAGTTTATTTCACTCTCTTTGAGAGTCAAGTCTTAGTCAAAGACCTTGTATGGTTACCTTGATTCTTTATAATAATATTCTATCACTACTCTCAATATGAATAGTGTATCATATTAATAACAATAATAATAATACATGACCAAATATATGTATGTAGACTGTGTATAACAATAATAAATACAATGACAAAGATACAGAACAACAACCGAAAACGTTCGGAGAAGTCAAATAAACAATACAGCGAAAATAAGGAAAATGTTACAAAAATATGTAAAGATGACTGCAAAAAGTAAACAAGACAAATGGCAACACTGTTATAAACAAAAAGGTGTAAAGAAATAAACGAAAGGAAGGAGAGGCAGACAAATACAAGCGAATCAAATCAAAATTAAAGAACAGAAAAACTATAACGAAAACAACGAAAAGGTAAACTGCGTCACAACTAAACATAAATAGCAATAAATATTGCTAACAATTTCCAATGAAGGAAAATTGTTCAGTCCCTAAAGACACGCTCTCAGTAGATACCTCTATGACGTGGTATGATCTAAAAGGAGTCACCTTACCCAACCAGCCCGCCGAAAACAACAGAAAAAATACATCACAATATTACAAGTAACATAAATTGCATATAATGAAATGTGTTGCAAACAAAGTTTAGTTACAAGTAACAATATAGTAACTCTCTTGTTCTTTGTCAACACCGGAGTATAATGTCAAGCGCGCAATGATTGTTAGATCCACAATAACATGTAGTGGTCTCCAGGAACATAAAGTCACTATGACCTTCTCGATGAATAATTGAGATGTGAGGCCCAATGTTGAAAAAGTTCGTAGACGGTATTGTTTACGCAAAAATACTTGATCTCGAAATATGTGACTTGATCGCTCAGACGTTGGAAAGTCTGTTGCCTGTAACGGTAAACAACCAGCGGTACTGTTTACAAAAGGACTTGACTTGTGTGCAGCTGTAACGTGTAAACAACCAGCGGTACTGTTTACAAAAGGACTTGACTTGTGTGCAGCTGTAACGTGTAAACAACCAGCGGTACTGTTTACAGTAAGGAATCGACTTGTGTGCAGCTGTGGTCCACGTAGCAATATTGTATAGATGCTAACTCCAGTACTTGTACCAACTGTGGTTCATGTAGCATTATCACACAGATGCTAACACTGTTTATGTGGGTCAACAGTCGATGACCTATTTCTACTGTCCTGTGTAGCCAAAGCTTGGAAATGTTGAGTACTACCGATGTGTGTTATTTATAGCTGATAACCTCGATCGTTCCGATCTGTAGCATAAACCAAAATTGAAGCCGTAAAGCCCACAGAACTGGCCTACCAGAAATGTTAATGTTATTTTATCCCAGTACTAGAAATGTTGATGTGTAATTGGCCAGGTATGCGTGTCGATGTCACCTGAACAGGGTAATGGTGCGTGAAGATCTGGGTCACTCACGCTGACAGCATACATGGTCCTTGTACGATGATCTGATGATGTGAGACATGGGTGTGCAGACGCGAATGTGTTTAGGATCATATGTGGTATACCATGCACCCAGTCACACTCGTACAAAAGCCAATGATGGTTGTGACTACTGGAAACAGTTCATACATTTATTCACAGCACTAACAGTAGAATCACACAGGAACAGTCAATATAAACAGGTACATGTACATCAGGTTAATGGAAATCGCTTGGTACATGTCAGTATTCTAAGGCTGGTAAACATTCACATATGTGGGCGTGGCAAATAGTGGTATGTTCTTTAATGTACAGTTTATAATGCCGCTTTGGTATCACTGACTGAACGCGTCAGATACCTGATTAACACCATCATACAAAGGACGAGCCCAACTCAAGTAATCCTGTTACCAAGGCCGTCGTTTAACTTGGCATAACACGCCCGTTACTTCTTTTCATACTGTAGAATAGCGGCCATTGCACAGGCCTACATATGACGTCAGCTGTGTACTCTTCATAAATAGGTTGCATCAACCCTGCGATAATGTTTGTATTAAGATACCAGCATATATATAACTTCGTCACTGGACTTCTGTTCATGTAAAGACAAATAGTCTTTAATAGCTATCTTGAGCATCAAATATAAGTTCTGAATACAGGATCTGTGAGCTGTCCTCACGGCTAGGTACCTTTAACAAATTCTGCCACCGAAAGCATATTAATGAAAAGGTCGGTGTTACCTTGCAAAGAATCCTCAGAACACTATAACAACACTGTCGTCTTTCCTGACGTACAGAAATCAATGGGGAAAACTGACAACGCAGTCACTTCGAAGATTTTCCTTCCCCGAAAAACAATGGACATTCTCGTCCCAGAAGCCAGGACTCAACTCCTTCACGGAAGTCCAATTTTCGCGCTCTCCACTGCGCATGGCACATAGCCCAGAACTCTATACCTTTGACCCTAAAGGTCAACCACAATGAATGAACCAAAAAGAGAAGATAACCCCTCATCAACCTGACACAGCAAAGACCAGGGTGAACAAAAAATGCGACAAATAAATTGACGTGTGAAACTCCGTCAAAAATGACCGCAACACTGGGCTTGATGGTATCAGCAATAAGATTCTACGTTACGCTGCGCCCATAATTTGCGACTCCTTAACCTATGTGTACAACCAATTTATTGCACACAACTACTTCCCCACAGCATTTAAATCTGCCAAAGTGTATCCCCTCTATAAATCTGGCTCACATAGCGATCCCAACAGCTACAGACCAATATCCCTTCTATCATCTCTTTCAAAACCACTAGAGAAACACATATACAACACCACATTTCAACACATAACAACAAACAAACTGCTCATTGATAGCCAGTCAGGTTTCAGACCCAAACATTCCTGTCACACAGCTCTCACCAAAATGGCAGACAACTGGCTGTCGAACGTACATGATGGAAAATTAGGTGGTGCTGTTTTTGTTGACTTCAAAAAAGCATTTGACATGATTGACCACACTATCTTGGCTCAAAAGTTGGAAACCCTCAGAATAGGCCCTAATCCACTAAACATCATCAAATCATTCCTGGCAGATCGACAACAGTTAGTGCTTCACAACAACTCGACATCAGATTTCTCTAAGATAGATACAGGAGTACCGCAGGGCTCTATTCTTGGGCCCCTATTCTTCGCAATGTTCATCAACGACCTGCCACTTCATCTAAAATATTCAACTTGTGACCTCTTTGCAGATGATTGTACTATCTTCACTAGTGACTATGACTGCGTGGCACTTGAAATGACTCTTCAAAGTGATGTAGACAATCTAACAAAATGGAATAATATTAATCGTATGCGAGTAAACACAGCAAAAACGAAATCGATGTTGATTACCACCAGACAGAAACTCCTAAGCTGCACCAAAAGATCGCTACAGCTACACGCGGAATCAATACAAATTGAACATGTAACAGAACACAAAGTTCTAGGGATCACGATTGACCAGCACTTAACGTGGAACTCCCATGTACGGAATTTAACCAAACACTTAGCTCAAAAGACGTACAAGCTAGCCAAAATAAAACACTTCTTAGACGCAGACACTAGACTATTATTCTACACCTCACATATACAGACACATTTAGATTACTGCTCTACATTATGGGATTGTTGCCCTGCTTCCACCTCGAAGAGACTGCACTCCCTGCAAAAGAGAGCAGTACGTCTGATCACCGATAATCGCACGACACCACACACAAGGACAGGAAAAGAACCCAAAATACTGTCGCTGAAATAACGTCTTCTCTACAACAAAGCCAAGCTGACTCACACAATTCTATCTAACAATGCCCCGTCGTACCTACGATCATTGTTTCAAACCAGTAGAAGAGAGGGACAACAATTACATCAGTTACGTCTGCCCAAACCTAGGATCGACCTGTTCAAAAAGAGTCTAGCCTACTCTGGTGCCTACTTATGGAACAGCCTTCCACACCACCTAAAAAGCCTACCTACACAATATTCTTTTAACAAAGCACTTTTCAAACACTTCCTCAACACTGATTATCTACCCCCATAGAAACAGCATTTGCCTGTCAACATCTCATCCATAGGTCAACATTTCTTTTCCTCCTCCGCTCGTTTTTTGTGAATAATTTGTTTTATATCCATGTAATATTATTATTATATTCACTTAAAAATATTATTATATAATTTAATGTATGTGAGAATGTACCCACATAATACTGTACTTTAGAAATGTGAGTCTTGAGAATGTACCCGCATACCACTGCACTTTAGTAATGTGAATATTTTTTATATTTTTTTTTAAATTTTTTTTTGTTGTGTTTTACTGCTCAAAGACTTTTCCTGCCACAGAAGAGCGTAAGTAAGCGTTATTATTATTATTTCATTTTCCACCAAGAATGTATGGACATAAGCGAGAATGTGTTTATATAATTTGTGTATTGATGATTGATGACACATTCAAAAATACAGATTAATTGTAGACTGATTGACCGCATGAGTGAGTGTCGGTATACAGAATTTATTTATTTTTATTTATTGTTTTATTTATTTTATTTTATTATTATTTTTTCCCCCAATTACTAGCTTGTTTGTTTAAAAAAAAAACCTACTCATTTTTTTAAAAATATGATTGCATAATGTAAATGAATGCTGTTATGGTAACTTTATAATGTTGCATGCCTTTAAATTAATGCTTAAAGCATCATGTGGGAATGAAAGGATATAGTATGTAAGATTAATGAGAGTGGAAGGGCAGAATGTTAGACGGGCCTGCGCGCCCAATTCTTTACCCTTCGAAAATAAAGTTCGCTCGTTCGTTCGTTCGTTCAGTCTGGCTGAGTGAGTAGGGATCGAAGAGGGAAAGCTGACCCGGTCCCAGAAAATGCCGTGCTGAAGTCGGATGTGTCGGCCGAAAGGCGCAAATATCGCAGCTTCGCTGTAAACTAGTGTTTCTCAACGGGGGCGGTACCGCCCCACGGGGCGTTTTCAAGATGTCTGAGGGCGTTCTAATGGGTCGCAACGATTGGGGGTCGCTACTTAAATTCAGGTGGGCGTTGTATACATTTTTACCAGAATCAATGTGAAACAATTACAAAAGATATTCCCCTTCGCATAGCTTGTAACACCTTAGTTTTTATTTGCCCTGCGTCTCATGGAGTGTTTCAAGCATTCCAAACGCAAAATGTTAGTACCTGGAATGTTACCATTGTCAGGAGACAGTAGACTGAGATTTATGTCCCTTCAACACTCGAAACATTCGTTAGCCTCTTGACACACCCAAGCTAACCTTCTCTCTCCACTCTCGACACATATTTTCTTCTGGAAACACATTCCCGTCAAACATTGATTAGCCCATGAACACATCACAGCCCCTTCCCTACTCTGTCCACTTCCAAGCACAACTCCCCCCCAAAACACTCCCCGCACAATCACGTGTGCCTGCCAAAAAAAACCTCTTTGTTTAGCGAGGTTGAGCAATGATATTGTTTCAAGAAGAATAGATGAGATGGCAAGAGATGTTGAAAATCAGCTGTGTACTGTTTTGCAGTCTACTGAATTTTCACTACAGTTGGATGAAAGTGTCGTGTGTGATAACGAAGCTTTGCTGCTCGCATATGTGAGATACATAAAGAATGAAAATATCATAGAGGATATGTTATTAGCAAAACTACTGATAGCAGATATAAAGGGTTTATCAATCTTTGAAACCCTTGAAACATTTTTGTTGGTTGTCGTGGTTGAGTTAAAGTGTAAGAGTATTTGTCGAGTTAGACAATTATAGTGAAATCGACAATGATAGTGAACTGGCAAAATTATAGATTACACATAGATATTGTGTAAATAGGGGTGGACTTGAGACATACCTGGAAGAAGACAAAAAGTTATCTCTCTCTCCAAGCCTCAACACACTTATATAGTCTAAGCACCGCCTGCTCTTCCTCTTTTCTCTTGTCAAAATAGAGACTATAGTAAAGAGCTTAAAAAATGTTAATTATGGATGAAAGGGTCGTGAACAGCGCATTAATAAATGAATAAAATTTATTAAAAAGAAGAAATGTATGAAAATAATGCATATCAGCACAAACAACATAAAATTACATCAATAATCACAAATATGCAAATACACACCAACGAACACACAGACCACCAACATAAATCCTGTAGAACACACAGAGATAAATAAATAGAGTGTCAGTCTGTCCGCTTTCGTGGGACCAAATGCGCTAGCTCCAGAAAGAAGTCTTACGTGTAGATCTCCATTAAAGGAAAGGAGGTCTTTCACATAAACCTCCTTAAGAAATATTTGGAAAGACCAGTGCCGTCCTCCGAGCATCTCCTGTCTGTCGCCATAGCAACGGAAGACGAGGAAGATGATGATGGTTGCATGGAGTACCCATTGCAACCCACAGAATCCTTTAAATATGTCAAGTTCGGCGACAATCTCTCACAAGAACAACAAACAGAAACCAGGGCGCTACTAAAACAGTACAGTGCAGTCTTAACGGATGTACCTGGTCGAACAAATCTCATCGAATTTGATATGAAATTAACAAACGAAACCCCTGTTCGAACCAGAGTTTACCCCATCCCGTACGCTAAAGCTGATGCACTTGGCGGAGAAATAGACAAGCTGCGTCAGACAGGAATTATCAGCGAGTCGACATCTCCTTACAGTTCGAGTGTAGTGCTGCTGCAGAAGCCCAACAAGGAAGTTCGGCTGTGTATAGATTACCGGTTGCTAAACGCTGTAACGGAATTCCAGCCCGAACCTCTCCAGACTGTTTCTGAGTTGTTCACTAAGCTCAGCAAGGTGAGAATTTTCTCCAAGATTGACCTCAGTAAAGGTTATTATCAAATACCATTCAAGGAGAAAGTTAAACCTGTGTTAGCTTTCAGCACTAGTGAAGGACGTTACACATTTAATGTGATGCCGTTCATACTGCATAACGCACCAGGAGTGTTCACCAGGATGATTGTGGTGAGGTACATTGATACAGCGATAAAATCATTAATTATATGTAATAAAGTCATAATAATATGTATAGAATTAGTAAAGTGTAACGCGTCTTCTTTCCTGCGCCAGAAAACGCATTGATTTAGGTAGGATAGAACATAGTGAGGAACCTTATTGCAGCGCTAGTACTATTGGACTTTATAACGCGCCCGTCAAGGGTTAACGATAAAAATTTGAAAACAGACAAGCGTAATGGTTCCAGGAATGATAGAAAGAATAAAACACACAAACGCATAGGATTGAGAGAGCGGACACATGCTGCCGACTTGTCAAGTGTTAGAAGCTTGAAGTAGCTAATTAGGCCGACAGTGCGAGACGATGCCGTTAGCCTGTGTCGAAAACGTTGTCGCGAGCTTTGAAAATTTAAAAATAAACCGCCAAGTTCGATACATTTTCTAACACAAATACACTGTAGAATCATATATACACACACGCATAATTACTTCCTGCGGGGAAATAGGAAGATCTGAGACGATTTTTTATAACATTCAAGTAGTTGAGACTTAGAAAACAACGAACACCAAAATGGAAAATATATGGAATTCTTTATTAATAGGTTTAAGATCATAAAAGTTAGCTAGTCTTAGTGCTGGTTTTGTCCTGATGGGTTATATGCTTTCGAATAAAAAATCCGACAGAAAGAAATAAAGTTATGGACAAAAGACTGTATTTGTTCGTACAGACAGACCGATACATGCTCGTTTGGACTCGCACTAACGGTCACATTTTTTGACGCATCCTTGAAAAAGGCAAGACAGGGTACTAGTAGTCTGTTGTAGAAAGGGGGAGACAAGGAGAGGGAAAAAATTATGGGATGGCTTAACACAAAATTACAGTGGGCTGATCACCCGCTTGCCAGCCACTGTGATTACGGAAACAACAATTAATTTTTGTTGTACCAATAAATGCCGCTCGGCGTAACGGAACAACAAATAATTTCTTGTTGCCCTAAGACGCCACTAGGCGTATTGGCCACAGACTGCTTTGTCGGTCAGTGGCTAAGGATGGAAGAAGAAGAAGTTAACACAAAATATATTTAGCAGTAGAAATCTAAGAATGAGAGAGGAAAAAACTTGGTAGTGACCAAAAATCAAGTCTGTTTTTGCTTTTAATTTCAAATTTCAAAATTGTCGTTCGGTCATTGGCCAAAGCCTTTGCATATTATTGAGTACATTCAAAGGCTTGACGCCATTTGTAGAAGATAGTCCCTAGAACAGGACGTTGTGTATTTCTGTGAAAAAGTGATTAACCTTATTAAAGCAAATATATATTAAAGTAAAAGGCAACACAGTTCAGCCAGCAGTATATCTGGAATCTGCTAGTCAACGTACCTGTGTTTTTTTTCATTGAATTCTGGGTTTTATCTGGCACTAGTCCGGTGTCAGATATCTATGAGAAGCAGTGAGAAGTCGTTTCATGCACAGTAGTGACAGGGACCTGCAGAGTCTACCCTGTTACTTTTGGCCATTATCATAGTGAAATTGTGTGACACCAAGTACAGACTGCTCGAGTGTGCCCAGATAAGTAGAATATCTGGCACCCTAGCGGTACATCAGTTTTAAGATCAGCACACCCCTGTATAACAAGAATAAACTATTTCCCCAAAGAACTTAACAGTGACATTGTATATTAAAGAGACTGGGAGTGATTATAGAATCCCAAACAGCCATCCAGTGTTAGAAACCAGTAATAGAAAAATCATAGTAACACTATTAGTATAATTTAACAGTATTTGTTTGGACACTTGTCCATTTGGGTCTAAAATTTACATTTTGTATATATCTTGAATTCTTTTCATTTTAAAGTCCTGACCAGAAGAGTATTAGGTTCAGGACCAATAAATCATACAAAAAAACTAATAATTGTACAAATTCTTCCCGGTGTTATTTCCTTTAATCATAGACCTTAATTGTTGTTTGTGTAGATGTGTATTATTGTTAAAGTACCATCACACCACACTTGCATATCCCTAGACATTAGACGTAGCTATCATTCATACTAGTCAAGAATAAGTCTGCTTGAGGCCATAAGGTGGTAGCAGCAAGGTACCCTGATAACTCAACCCTACTTTGTTAGAATCAGGGGCCTTTACAGCTGGCTCCATTCAGTACAATAAGGAACCATATCAACATCATTTCATAACATAAAAACCCACCACAATAATGATGAGGAAGCTTCTAGAACCTTTGCAAAGTCCCCATATCCATAATTTCATGGATGACATATTAATTGCATCGGAGACCTACGACGAACATATTGCTACGGTTGCTATGCTCCTCAGGAGACTACAAGAAACTGGTCTCACAGCCAGACCTGGCAAATGTCTCATCAGGTTTGAAAAGCTAGACTTCCTGGGGCATACTATTTCTCACGGCTGCAGTTGGCCTGTTCAGAAGAACGTGGAGAAAATAGTTGCAGCTAAAAGGCCCCGAACGAAGAAAGACACTCGTTCCTTTTTATCACTATGTGCATATTATCAAAAATACATCCAGAACTTCAACGGATTCACGGCACCTTTGACTGACCTCACAAAGAAAGGTCGTCCTGATAAGGTTATCTGGGATCAAAAGTGCGAACACGCGTACAGCACTTTAAAAGGACAGCTGTCTGCATACCCCATTTTGAGGTTACCTGACCTCAAGAAACCTTTTGTATTGCGGGTCGACGCGTCAGGTCAGGGCATCGGGTCAACACTGCTGCTAGCCGAGGACAGTGACCCGAATATGCTATTCCCAGTTGCTTATGGCAGTCGAAAATTAAAAACGGCTGAACGTAACTACAGCGTAGTCGAAAGAGATTGTCTCGCTCTGATTGACGGCATCAAACGCCATCATGAGTTTCTCTACGGTACATCTTTCACGGTGGAAACAGACCACGCTCCATTAGCTTTTCTTGGTGCCAATAAAGAATTTAACGCAAGGATCATGCGTTGGGCCCTCCTTTTAAGCGTTTACTCTTTCAAAGTTTAATACATTCCGGGAAGACAGAATGTCGGGGCCGATTTCCTGAGTAGAAACTGGACTATGGAGGAAGAGGAGGCTATCGAAGATACCAATCATCCAAAAGCAACCGATCAGGGCAGCTTCATTGTCATAAATCAAACATGAAAAATGGTTTCATGTCTAAAAGTGGGGACGATTGTGACGTACGTAAAGTATGAGAAGTGAAGGCTCTGAATTGTTAGATGATATGGTACGACCCTTCGTATAACATCAGTACCCCCGAATATTGTTGTAATTTTATCGTCAACGGGAATTCTTCCACCTGGGCTCATTAGCAATGCACAACAGAAACGTGGAACTTCACCTGGTCTCATTAGTATGCGTCAGAGCAGAGTGGACTCGCCACCACGTTTGCTATTAATATGTAGACTGTTATCTTCCGTGCATTTTGGAGATCGCATTATCTAACGGGAAGGTAAAGCCACGCCTACTGAAACCTCTAGAGCGATCAGAAGCGAGCATTTCGCTACACCTTTCTTTCGTATCTGCCTTAAAGGCGTTACCTAAATCAAACGAAGAAAGCGGCACACGATCTGAGACAAATACGATCTCAGAGCGAACGAGGAAGTTTCCGGATGTTAGGTAACACGGCAGTGTGAAGCAGAGGAGAGCGCTGGAATCGCTCGAAAGACGGAACGAACGGGAAAGACGTAGCGGCCACAGAATTGAATAATCACGGGGACGGGCGGCATAGAATCTCGAATTTTCCCTAAGTTCTGAAAAAGTGTGAAATTCTAACATGTCCCATCGATCTGTCAATCCAATTCATATAAATAGAGACCTCTGCAAAATGCATTTTATCACTCGTTTGCCAGACATCTACAGAAGCAATAGCTATAGTAAAATCTTGTTAGATTTCCCCTGGATTTTTGGCTATTTTGCAGTGAATTCTATTCTGTGCTAAACGGTAAAATATAATTGTGTAAAGTGATCAGTGGTCTAGTTCATTCATTTTTATTTCACTGGATTCTGTGTTAATTTAAATCTATTAAATTAAACTATCTCAATAGTTTCCAGTTGTAAATTTAATAATATATCTATTATATTATTTCCAAAGATAATAGATGCTTAAATGCTTAAATTAACTTTTAAAGTCGCGAAGGAAATTATAACTAACTAATTGGGTTAAGCTCTATATATATGTGTGTTTTAACCATTAAACTCGCGAAGTGTCTTCTTAAATATATAATTAAATACGCGAGTGTATATTATAGTCTTAACGGGAAATTTATCGCGCTTTAGAATGTTATTTGATTTATCGGTATGAATAACATGTTTTCTATCTTTTATATAGGATGATCATAACCTTGCATCCCAGCAAAAAACATTGTATAGAGTCCTTCAGACTCGGTTCTTAAACCCCTCCAGAATTTGATGAGACTGTTTAAATTTTAATCTTGTGGCGATCCTGTTGGGATTCCGCTATCTAAAATTACCAGAAAGAAAGCCAACCCAAGAACAATTTTTACACGCCATCAATTAAATTAAGATTAACTGGAGAAGAACATTGCCAGAGCTAGATTTGTATTATTTTACTGCTCTACTGCGAAAGAAAATAGAAATCTTCCGAACACTGACTGTGCATATTTTCTTCACTGGATTTTAAAACCCTCGAAGTAAAACCATACCTCACCGGTCAGTTGTTGTCCTCATGCCTTAAGAAGTTTTACCCTCAGCGGCGAAATCAATGAGACCACACCCCATTTTCACCACCTGGATCTGTAACTGTGCCATCCCATAGAACTTTCCTTTTAACATAACACAAACAAAGAACACTTATGCTTCACCGTCCAGCAATTACGGAACTATTTGCAACACGCCAAACTCGCTAATCTGGGGCTGGAATTCGAAGGGAAAAAAAAAGACATTTCCATTTTGTCGAGAGTGTTATTGCTGTTGTGTATTTTCTATGGAGTGCCAGATTCTACGATCGGTAAGTGTGTGTGAGATAATGAGTGTTGGCCATCACGAGCGTGCATGAATGACATGAGATTTATTTTGCAACCATTTTAATTTGCCTACCTGGTAAATACGTTTACTGTATTCCCTGTATTGTTCCTTTAAGTGGGATTTTATAACTCTGTTTATTACCCCCCCCCCCTTTTTTTCATTCGCTTAGTAAAAGGGAAAACAATTGAGAATAACAGGATTTTATTTTCTACCACCCATACCTAGTATTGTAACACCTCTTGTTTCAGAGTAATTAAATTTACTGTTGGGTTACCTTATCTATTTTTCTGATAACTACCTATCTTTGGACTGGGTTTATTTTTGTCTATTACAAGCGGGAAGGGCATATTGGATACCACTCTTCATACCCCCCCCCCCCCCTCCCACCTTGTTATTTGTATTTTCTGTACCTATGATTTTTGCCTGTAACAAATGATAAATGTTTTGACTGATTTTAATGATAAATAAACATCATAACACTTTTTGTACTGTGTTGGAAGGCCCAAGCCCAAATTACCCATATTTGTTTACCATAGTTTGTATTCACGTAGCGTCCGTATGTTTGAAGCACCAAATTGGTGTGAGCGCATGTGTGTTTGGAAACTGGCAAATAGTTGTTTAGCCAGGAGAGTTTAAGGAGTAGATTGAGAGAAAAGATTGTCGTAAAAGAGTCTGTCCTTGCTCTCCCCAGCACTCTGTGAATCAACTATTTACTTTCCAAAACCCTTATTATCACAGAACCTTCACCATCTTTCTTCACTCTAAACGGGACCACTATTTTCTAAGATTTTTTCTCAAAATAAATTTCCGACATTGGTAAAAAAAAATTCCTTTTTCCAATGTCATCGCATGTGCGACAGACGGAGCACCAGCTATGGTTGGTCATCATCTTGAGTTTCTGGCCTACTTAAAAAATGTGGCACCAGGTGTTTTAACAATTCATTGTGTTATTCATCGACAACATTTAGTCGCCAAGCGTCTTAGTGACAGACTCCGCAAATCATTGAACTGTGTTATCAGTGTTATTAACAAAATTAAGGCGCATTCGTTGAACGATAGATTATTTCGTAAACTTTGTTGTGATAATGGTGAAGAGATTGAACGTCTTCTCCTACACACGGAAGTACGATGGCTGTCCAAAGGTAACTGTTTAAAAAGATTATGGGCATTATTTGATACTGTTGTAGAGTTTTTGGATTCAATCAAAGAAGAATTTAGCATCGAAAGAGAAGTATTGCGAAACGATGTGGCCTATCTTTCAGATATATTTGAAAAGTTAAATGAGGTTCTTCTTAAGCTACAAGGAAATGAGATCAGTCTGATTAAAGTGAAAGGAATTATCGTGGGGTTCATCAACAAATTGACATCATATAAAAATAATCTTAGTCGCCGAGAACTTTCTCATTTTCCATGTTTACTGCAGTTAGGTGGGGACAGGCTTAAAGATTCAGATTTAGAGGTTTATTGCAGTCATTTCGACGCGATTAAAAATGATATGAGCATACGATTTAAAGACTTGCAAGAACTAATAATACCGGATTGGGTGATTAATCCGTTTGAATCAGAACAAGTTAGTCAACATTTACAAGAAGAATGAATTGAGCTACAGAATGACTTCTGGGCAAAAGCACGATTCAGTCCCACACATTACGAACAATTTTGATCCAGCAGAGGCTTGCGTATCCCGTTCTTTGGCGTGAAACTAAATTGCTATAAATAATTACAGCATTCTCAACGTCGTATTTGGTGGATAAGGGGTTCAGTGCAGTAGTGTTGCTACTATAAAAACAACGAAACCGACTGCACATTTGTAACAGGAGATTTGAGACTTCTTTTAACAAACTTAGAACCAAATATTACAAAACTGGCTGAGTCACACCAAGCGCAAGGATCTCATAAAGCTTCATTAGTAAGTGAATTTTTATATAATTAAATCATTATTTTCAACTAATAATTTTTCCAATTTTTTCATGTTTAAATTGGTTACATAAGGAGAGGTTTAAATATTCAGATTTGACGATATATATGCAGTCATTTAGGCGCTATTAAAATGATATGACTATGATAGTTAAAGAGTTGTAAGAACTAATTTTATATCATTTGCTCCGCCAATTTGTAATTCAAGGATAATGAACTTGTGGTGTATATAATTCCGTACTTAAACACATATTTAATATAACTATGCTTTTATAAATGTGCTTTCTCTTTTTCTTTATATTATAAGAAAAGATAACTCATTAACTGCATTGCTTTTTTAAAAGTACGGTGGAATATATGTGTGTGTGTGTGTGTGTGTTTGTGTATACACGATAAAGAGCAAGGGGGTGTTAAAAGGGTGTGGGAGTTTTTAAAATATTAGTTGTCAAAAGGGGGCGTTGCTACTATCACGGTTGAGAAACACTGTTGTAAACGGACACAATGCAACCAACGTCCTTTTCAGGACGAACGAAGAAGAAGAAGATATGGCACTTTTCTATATATCCTTGTTTAATTTCCTTTGTTCCTGTGCTAAACGTCATAGCATGTCCCAGTGTCTGGAAGCAGAAATAACAGAGTTAAAGATCTTGAGCACAAGGTATAGGAGGATCTGGCATACATTTGTTGAAGACTTATAATCCTTGGGGATCCAAAGAGTACAGATGAAGGTGAAGAAGTAGCTACGTTTTCAATACAGATTTGCCATACATAGATTATACTTTATGAGCCCATTATGTAAGGACGCCCCCCCCCCCCCCCCACTTAATCAGTGCATGGGGCCCATTAGATTGTACTCACGCCACTGATGTGATGATGATGCCATTGTGTACACTTATGGGTCTGTAACCCGTGGTGAGAAATCAGGGTGAGTGTTCTCTACTAGAGTAAAGGACAGAATCGTCGCCGAACATAGTGGGGGTTACATGACAAGCCTCCAGCGCGAGAATGGAGGTAGAGGCAGCCACTGCAGCATTAAGGTGGTTGTTTGAGACTTCATTAACAAGTTCGGTTATTGCGTTAGACTCACAATCAATCCTTCGGAATGTCTAAAGTAGATGGCTCCGGCATGAATGGGAAACCTCCATAGGAGGTTCGAATCTTCAGGAACTGGTGTGGATCTACTGTCCTGGTCATGCAGGGGTACGCGGCAATGAACGAGCTGATAGATGAGTTTGCTCGGAGTGCAGTGGCGTTGATTCTGATCAACAATAACAAAAACAATACGCCACTGATACAAACTCTTGTATAAAAAGCTCGAAAGTAAACGCTCTAATAAACCACATAGTTAAAGAACATTTTAAATTTAGTAGATCAGCAAGGCAAGGTTTCCCCTTGTTATCTGTAGAGTTGTCTTTACGTCTTTTCTAACAAGTCTCAAGTCAAGTCTCAAGTCTCTTAGTACAAGTCTCAAACTGAATCTAAAGTCTGTCAATTAATTTTGTTCGCTCTCTTTTCCTCTCCGGCAGTATTGAACTACCTTCATTGTGTGTACTAATTATGTGCACTATTTGATTGTTTGCACATTCTATGTCCCTACCTTCAGACAGTATTTGGTATTTTCGAGTTGTTGTTGTTGTTTAACTAGGGCTGCTGAGCTTCTCACTCTTTAGCAGCCATACCAAGTTGAAGACTTCTTAGTAGTTTCTGCACTGTAGATCTAGGCTTTTCCTGTGGCTTTTCTGCCATTCCGAAACGTGTTGAGTTGAAGCCATGAGCTCCAGTTTCTCCAGCTTTACTTGCATTTAAAGGATCGTCACATCTGGTCTCAAGCTAGCAGTAAGACGTGTGTGGCATACTGTGCATTCCCAACCATCCAAGGGAGCTCTTCAACTATGCAGAGTTAAAACACAGTACTCTGGTTCTAGGCTCTCCCAAGGAATTGTAACGTCCGGCACAGAGCCACTGCTCAGCTTCCCCTGCCTATCACTGGGTCCATAGTGAGATCCTTCTGTATGCAGTCAACCGAGTCAAAGCCAAAGAATTACCTAGGGCTCAAGTGACTTCTCCAAGCTTAGTGTGCAATGCTGGTTCTCAACATGTTTCACCACAGGGGGAATCCCTCGAAGTGTGTGGATCATTTCAAGAGTCAATGGGGATGTAATGAGCCTCACAGACATAGGTTCACTTCCACGTACATATACTGTAGCATTGTGCATAACTGTGGTCATATAAGGATGACTCCAGATATGCCTCAAGGCATGGTATTTTCGAGTCAATGTTTACACTCCTTTCGTTCATTTGTGTCGTGTTTGTTTACATTAAACAGCCAATAAAAGCTGGGTTTGATTGCCACGTCCTGTAAAGGATAAGCAACTAACTTTTTTTTTTTTTTTACATGAGAGTTTGATAAAAATCAGACCAGATTGGCCGGCAAGGTAATTTTCGTGTAGTGACCCAGTGTTATGTGTCACGGGGAGCGCCAGTCCATTATCGAAACTGGTGACAGATTACAGACACACGAATAATGTAAGAAACTTACGGACAGACTTGTTTGACCAAGATGTTGCAGGGGGATTACGAATGTGACCGTGTGGGAAGAAGGATGTAATTTTAGACTGATTAATTAATTTTCTATCTAGTCTATGGCATCTATTTGTGCGCATGTTGGCAGTATCTCATACAGGAATGGACAAATGTGTGAGACGCAGAAGATGTAATCGGAGACGACGTTCGCTTTTAGCAATCTTGGCGCTGGCTGACAAGAGTGAAATACACATTGGTTATGTGGGAAACTGTGAGACGTGTGATACAGATAGCATGTGGCAAAGAGTATTTCGTGTTATCCCAGCCGAGCATAAGTCACCCGATTCGTTCCTTAGAGAAAGGTGGGCGTAGCTTGTCGGACATTTGGCGTGGCTATCATATGGTACCGGTTGTATACGAAGATTTAAACAGAAACAAGGGAAGGCTAGGGTCAGAGTTCAGAAGTAGCCGGAATCGTCTTCTTGTGCGATATGCATCCTCGTATGATACGCCAGTGAGGTTGGAGGATTTGATATCGTATATGTTGCGTCTGTGCTAAGAGAACTAACGACATTGAGAGTCCAGCAGTCTGTGCTAGGTAAATAGCTGGGTTATAAGGTGTTACATTGAGATTATCTACATAGTAAACCTTGTGGACAACATTGTTTTCTGTAAGATTTATATGCTACCTGATTGGATTTCACGAATAAAAGTGGGATCCCAGTCATCACGAGATTTTTTATGTGACTGAGGAACGTGTGTGTGAAAGTAGGCCAGAGAGAGTGACGACAATATAGCACCCTTATTCAAGAATTCTTCTTCTTTACACATCGTCTTCGCACTGTCACACGAATGTAAACATTACCGAGAATAGACGGATATAGCAACTCCTTATACGGAAAATTGACCGTTTGAATTGTACAAACGCATGAGTCATGCAGAAAATGCCATAAGGAAAGCTGTCATAACATACACTTGCGAATGCTATTGGCTTAGCAGTTTAAAGGTTAATATACATTCACATTGGAGGTTTTGTCGGAAACGCCAGGTGTGAGAGTGGGCAGAAAAACTGCAATATAACGTAGAACAATTTAAACATACAACACTGCATTCCAGAACCTTCAAAGTAGACGGCCCGGACTAAAGCCACGAAAGAGTAGGATTCTTATAGGAACGGGAAACAAGTATTGAGCACCTTTCGACTAATACAATAAGAAAACTCCACATTTTAATGCGAAAACCGGACTCCTACAGAACCTACTCATAAAGTCACAGAGGGATTCTATAACAGAAATAATACCCCAAACGCGTGTTCGAGACATCTGCTTCAAGTTGCCGAGACTATTCAACTGAGCAAGAAGTCTAGTTCCCAACCAGTTATTTGGGTGAGTTGTGAGATATTTTATATGCCTTGAATTTGACATGTTTGACATTGCTGATGGTTATAATGGTCCTTACGAATCTGTCACCCTCAGCATGTGAAAAGGATATATTCATGAACCACCACAGCAAAGCGCTGGCGATTGCTTCATGCTAGTTCTCTCAGGGAACCAAAAAGCAGAGGTAACACCAGACTCTAAGTGGAGCAAGGAGTGGAAGATGATACCAGCATTTGTGTGTGTATATATATATATATAATCATTTATAATGAGTGAATGTATATTTAAACATGTCCAACCAGGCACAAGCCACTTGCCGCTGTCCAGTTGAAATTTTCACAGTAAATTAACTAACAGAATGGCGATTTTCATAATATCACTGAGTTATATGAGGTACGCTCAGGGAAAGTAAAAATTTAGAGAAAAGATTCGGTTGACGGACAGCAGGAAAGGCGCCTGATTAATTTCAGGAAAACAATGAGTTAGCAGCGAAATTTGCTCCTTAATTCTTTTAAAGTTTGTGGTACGAGTTTACGAGACCATTTGATGTACGAATCTACGATACCAGCTGTACCGCTGTTCTGTGGTTCAAAGCTTGCGATTGACTCTTGAAACCTACATTCGACGGGTTGTGAAGATACATTCCTTGACTAGGAGATGTACCCTCGCCACACAGACGACGTGACCGAAACAGCAGCATCAACACTTCAGCAGTTTGGACGCTAAGTGGAAATTTTAGCAGGCCAACACAACAGAACTTATTGATCTATATTCCACAACTATGCTTCCTAAAGCCGATTTCAAGGATGAAACTTTTTTTTTAGTAATCGCCAGTTCATATTTATTTACATATGTTCCAAAGTAATTGATCTTTAAAGTTGTTATATGTTGTTTTTTTTTTACAAATTCATAGTTGATTTAGTTATTACAGAGTGAAGTGCACACGGATGAATCAGAATTTATAATATATCTATATTTATATCTTTAGAGCCAAATAATAAGAAGAATTTTACTGTTAATTCAGTTATATAATACTTCTTCACAAACGTTGTCGGGCAGATATAAAGTTAACATTGCTAAGACACGTGCAGCATTGTTTTTGACTTCTGAAATATTTAGGTAGAAGCATCATCATCATTCTATCTGTTTCTCTGCTAAGAGTAATCTTGTGTGATGGTAGATACATTTGAAGACCCACATTAGATACTCTAGGTTTGGCCATTGTTGGACCATCACTGTAGAGCAAACGGGAGGCAACCCACGGGTAAAAGTCCCTAACAGTTGCTTTCAAGCAGATTTTCATTATCTTATCTCAACCTTTTTATAGTCACAATTGTGGTGTCTGCCCATGCACACCACATGTTAGATTTATTGAGTTTGAGTTAGTGCTGATAAATGCGGCACTATTTGGGATATTTATTGAAAATGAGGCGCACCGGAAAATGACGTCAGAGTTTGTGTTGATATGTGTATGGCCAAGGTGAAGTAAAACCTTGCACTTTGTGACAGCTGTGGTTTTTGGCTGTGTTTTCTTTTTAAGTTCCAGTGTGGACCTACTATGAAGTGTGTACCTCCTGACAGGAGAGGGTTTGTACAAGAGCATGAATACTCTTGAATTAAAAGTAATATGTACGGAGAAAATTAATAAATAAGGATTAATCATGAATAACGAGTATGCATGCTACAAAGAATTTCAGTTATTAAAAGATGTCGAATTCGTTTGAAAAGAAGACTGTTTTAGTTCCTCATTGGTCAGGTAGAGAACCTGTATGCGTGTTGTGATAGAGGGAACAAAACTATGAAAACTGAGAGATTTTACCCGGGATGTAACGGGATAACGAGCAGTACTATGAGCGACCGCTGGAGCAATCAAATATATATTAACTGTGGACAGGGGTAGCAATTTACCTATAATAATAATAATAAACGAACACAAAATATATTCGAACGGCGCCCCACCACAGATATGGGAGGCTGTCGTCCGTTGGATTTGAAGGACATTTGAAGGTTGCTCAGGCTATTGGCAGACAGAGTTCTATGTTGGGACAATATCGGGAATTTTGATCAATCTATCGCTGTTCAACAATGAACATTTTATGCAGAGACAGCTGTTGGAATGCAACTTTGTGCAGACATGAAATTTACAATATTCGTATACTAGGTCATGCCCAGACCTGGTACCTTTCTTGAGGATCAGAAAAAAACATTATATCCATGATGAAATCGTTCACGCTGATTTACCATGAGAGGAATGCTATACCAATCTGACGAATATCTTCACGGGAGAAATATGAATCTGCGATTTTACGAGGAGGGCGTTTCGCTGGACAAGTGGACACGGAAGTAATAGATCAAACCGTTAGGACATTGACAAGGTCACCTCATCAGTTTAGTCGGTCACTCGTTGGAAAATAACATTTCGTCTCTATCATTATATATTGACACTATCTCTACAATGTGTCTCACACGAGTAAAGGTCGGACATTCCCATTGAACTGAATACTCAGTGAACGATTTACGAGAACGTCTTCATATTTCGTCATCATGGTTGCTGATTACTACATTATAAGATTACTACATTATCCACATTTCAATTTAATATTGCGTGGAACGACCCATTGGAGTTACAGCGAAGAATGGACGCTCATGGTCGATTCAGATAAGTAATGTTATGTAACGTCATGGTTGTTGGTCCTATCATTGTTGGGCAAATCTCGCTTCTTTTGTGTTATATGTTTCTTTTCTTTGTCTCTTGCGGGCGACTGTTTAGGAGGCATTTTACGTTTCAGTGTCGTATTTCTATAGGTTGATTGCATTAATTTCTTTCAGGGATTCAGCATTTAGTGCTGTCGTGATTTCCGCTCTGTTTGAAATTAAGGCTTTCATGCGTGTTAGCTGTGCTGTGATTCGTCGTATTTTTTTTTAAATTTCAATTTTGTTCGGGAATTTAGTCTGGCGTAGGTCTTTCCTGGCTATCTTTTTGTAAAATTTACATTAATGATAAAAGTGATTTGTCGTTTTGTCTCGTTAATTACTGGTGGAAATTTTAATTTTCTTTTGTCTTAGAATTTTCGACTACTTACAATTTTGTCGTTTCCATCCATGTCTTTCGTTAGTCATGTCATGTGATAATTTTTTCTTTGCAGCATGTATATGATAAACTATTTATTGATTAACTATAATTCTATAATATTGTTGGTGATATATCCTGCGATTCTTGTCGATAACAAGAAGCAGGATCATAAACGCTAATTATTATATTAATAAGCGTATAAAGGATTTGTGCAGGTGATATAGTTATATATATATTCACATTGTGACTATACCAATCAGACACACTATTCCATAGTGTGATGGTCTAAGTAAGGCAGAGGAGAACATAGATATTGATTTATTGTTTAGAAAAGTTATAATTTGTGGTATACTATGGCGACTCTTGACTATTTTATTAAACAAGGCAAGGCGCTGGGTATGGAAGGTGATATTTTAAAAAATTTTGCTTTGACTGCATATGAAAAGGCAGAGGCAAAAGAAGAAAGAGAAAGAAATGAGAAAAGAGAAAGAGAAGAAATAGAAAGAAATGAGAAAAGAGAAAGAGAAGAAAGGGAATTTACTATGGCACAAGAAAAAGCAAATAAGGAAGAGAGAATTCGTATAGCAGAAATCGCTGTGGAACGAGAGAAAATGGAACATGAAAAGGCAATTCGTTTAGCGGAAATTGCTGCCGAGGAGGCAAAATTTGAAAGGGAGAAAGCTTTTGAGGTTGAAAAATTTCGTTTTCAACAACATCATGGTTCCCATGATTCAGATAGTAATGGTTCATCGAAGAAGGCAATCACAACCCCTAACTTTAATTTAAGACTACCACCTTTTTCTCCTCCTCACGACGATATAAGTTTTTTATTTATTAAGATTTCAGGAAAGAGTCTCTTGCTTAAATATTGATAAAGATTCGTGGTCTGGTGTTTTTTCGGGTCTCCTCACAGGTGATGCAGTTGGGGTCTATCTGGGTATAGACCAAGATAAAAGACATGATTTTCAGGTCGTAAAGGCAGCATTTATACGCAGATATGGTCTGGATCAGGAAGGCTATAGACAAAAGTTTCGATCCATGTTACCGGTAGAGGGTAAAAATTTTGAGGATTTTGTTTCCTCCATAAAACTATGTCTCCAAAGATGGGTTGAACAGGCTTCTATCCCTAAAACGTTTGAAGGATTATGTGATCTCTTATTAAGAGATAAAATTGTTTCGTCGGTAAACCAGGATATTGTATCATTCTTACAAGAACGTAATCCGACTAGTATCGATGAAATGGAAAAATTAGGTCAACAATTTTCCGTTGCTCATCCAAACTTGTCATTGAGCAGAGCAAAAGTCTTGGACTCATCTACTGCGTGTGCTGCGACGCACGGGAGATCGCGCACTCGTAGCTTGGATAGACGATATAATCATAGAGAAAATAATCACACATCCTATATAGGGGTAAATATAATTTTTACCATAATCGCTCACCTTCACGAGGTAGAGACAGCATAATTTCAACAATTATAACAATAACCAATGGTATCGAAATAACCAGTATTCACACAACAAATATACGGACAATCATAATTTGTCACCGCGGGGTGGCCATTATAACAGGGACAACAATGGACATTCTCATTCAGACAATTTTTCAGATCGCAGAAGATCTCACTTCGTTAGAAGTCATAATAGAGCACGCTCACAAGCCAATGCTTGTCAGACGGTAGATAGAAATGTCAGTAATGACATCCATCCAACCAATAATCACGCCAATGCGTGTAACGTTGATTTAGAAAATTCTAATAATTGTACAGAATGTAAGATGTTATTTCAACCTGGAGCTACACCACGGCTTAAATGTGGACATGGCTTACCAGTGTTGTCATCTTATGACGGTGTTGGTACTCTCACTTTACATAATGGGTTTTTGTTTAACACTCCAATTAAAATTTTAAGGGACACGGGTTCCACAACGGTCGGGATAAGAAGATCATTTATTGTTGTAACAGATGCTTCGCTCCACGCAATAGGCGGGTGTTTGGGACAAAGTTTTGATGGCAAGTTTCATCCGATCTACTACTTGAGTAGGAAACTATCGGAAGCCGAATCTAAATACTCTATTTTCGACAGAGAACTGTTGGGTATAGTATGGACTTTGAATAAACTTCAAAAGTATGTGGTAGGTACGCATTTTACTATAATGACAGATCAGAGATCATTAACATATCTGCAAACCTGTAAATCACCAAGTGCAAGACTTACGAGATTTGCATTTCAGTTGCAAGCGTATGACTTTGATATCGTCCATATAGAAGGACATAATAATGTAATCGCGGACACTCTATCAAGAGTAATACATTGAACTATGTAACTGTCCTGGGTACAAGAAGTGACAACAAACATTGTTTATGTTCATAATCAATTGATGGATAGATTATATAGCGATATTTTCGTAGCATTAATATGTTGCTCACAAGTTGTTGCCACATATTTTAACTGCATTTCACTCATCGTGATATCATTTCACTCATTACTTGAATTTGATTTTCCTTTTTATCATTATAGTTAAGTATAGTTAATGATGACCTGGAAACCTGCAGTTTCCAGTAGCGCGCTGGGGGCGGGCGGGGGGGGGGGGGGGGCGAGGGTGGCTTTAATATGTGGTGTCTGCCCATGCACACCACATGTTAGATTTATTGAGTTTGAGTTAGTGCTGATAAATGCGGCACTATTTGGGATATTTATTGAAAATGAGGCGCACCGGAAAATGACGTCAGAGTTTGTGTTGATATGTGTATGGCCAAGGTGAAGTAAAACCTTGCACTTTGTGACAGCTGTGGTTTTTGGCTGTGTTTTCTTTTTAAGTTCCAGTGTGGACCTACTATGAAGTGTGTACCTCCTGACAGGAGAGGGTTTGTACAAGAGCATGAATACTCTTGAATTAAAAGTAATATGTACGGAGAAAATTAATAAATAAGGATTAATCATGAATAACGAGTATGCATGCTACAAAGAATTTCAGTTATTAAAAGATGTCGAATTCGTTTGAAAAGAAGACTGTTTTAGTTCCTCATTGGTCAGGTAGAGAACCTGTATGCGTGTTGTGATAGAGGGAACAAAACTATGAAAACTGAGAGATTTTACCCGGGATGTAACGGGATAACGAGCAGTACTATGAGCGACCGCTGGAGCAATCAAATATATATTAACTGTGGACAGGGGTAGCAATTTACCTATAATAATAATAATAAACGAACACAAAATATATTCGAACGGCGCCCCACCACAACAATGAATTCAAACAATTATGTCAATCACTATAAATAATAATGAAAAATAATAATCTGTGTTTGTAGATTTTTTTATTTACTTACTGCTTTTATTTTATCTTTCTTTTTTAAATTTCGCTTTCTCCGCTTATGTGTCTTATAAATGAGGACGGCGAAATTGGTTTGCCAACAATGTAAGTCCCGAGTCGAGTCGACTTGCTAATTGAAAAACCCGAAATCGAGTCTCTAATCGAGTCATTATGGTGATTTAAGGCCGACTTCACTCTATTTCGAGTCCATAGACTCGAGTCGACAACACTGGTTACATGTAAAATCAAAATCACATGTACTGGAAAAAAAAGAGAACAAAACACAAAAGTCACTGGACCATTCATTCCCGGTCAAGACCAAAGGTAGTAGCCTATGCTGACGATACAATTTCCTTCACTACAGCAATTAAGTATGTACAGCATATTTCAGATGCATTTAATGAGTTTAGACAAACTAGTGTGGGCAATTTAAATAACACAAAAATCTCACTTAACTGGTATGCATCTGAAAATCGACCAACAGGACGGATTTTCCGTTTCGCTTAATTCAAGTCAGTAAAATAAAATAAATGGTATACATGTACCTCAAGTCGAGGATTGGCTCCTTTGATCTGCAGTAGTGGTCCACGAATGTGACCAAAGATTTATAGTACAGTGTGAGTTTATCAAAGGTAACACTTTTGCTCAAGACTTCCTCTTGACAGTGATATAAATAGACGGATGATGCTCCTATAGGGAGTCTCACGGGGTTTTTAGGATGGTAATTACAAACAAACTGAGTTTTCTTGGTTCTTGTACAATTTGTATCCCACGCTCACTTCTGTGAGATAGATAATTTTTGGTCACGATAAGTCGCTTGACTTGTAATGAATTAGCCGCCAGCCGAAAGTTATTCAGCGAAGTATTAATTTGTTAGCTATGTACATTATGTATTTAACATGAGTCATACGGGTGCTGACATTAACTTTCAATCAACCAAGTCATCAAGTCCAATTAAGGAACTATATTTACATATGTATACACATAACTGTATTTATGAACGAAAGTATTTTGGGGAAACAAGGTTAAAATGAATAAGGTTGATTTAACAAAAACAATAACAGTTCATCAAGTTGGCAGTTCTTTTTAGAAAATTATTCTGTTCATATTAGGATGCTTTGAATTATAGGTGTATATTTTTAGTCCAGTCTCTGTGTCACTGATTTACACTTAACTGTTGAAGTGACAACAAAGGGTTGTCGCTGGAATCTGGTGTTGCTGATGCGGGTTCTCAGTGAAGTCTGAACTGTTCCTTCTCACGTCAAGAGTCGAATAACTTTTGGGATCGCGTGTGTTGCACGAGTAAATCTCATAAATGTTGCCGCTCCGAATGTCCTCTAGACCCGCCTGATATAGCTGGTGTCCAGGGCTGAGCACTAGCAACTAGTACCAGAAACTAAGAGAAATATAAAATCGAATCTCCCGTAAATCTTTTGTTCCTGATGTAAGCATCAGGAGCCTTTCGCTTTCTTCCACGATTTCATCTTCCTCTTAATTTTTCCGATGTCCATGAGAATGAAATCTCAGGCCATCAAAGCAGACGAAAGTGTTAGGAGAGTAAAATATTGCAAACGGATCATAGTGCAATATACATCAGTCTGAAATAGAAGTTTTGACAAAGATATATATATATATATATATATATATATATATATATATATATATATATATATATATATATAGATATATATATATATATATATATATATATATATATATATATATATATCACATAATGGCATCATCATCTTCTTTCTGCTCCCCATGGAGCATGGAGCTACCATTGATAATGGTTTCTTGAGAGGAAACCTGCACAAAGCAGTCACCAGCTCTTGCAGTGAGGGTTTATGTAGCAATGTATTTTACATGATTAGGTTCCCAGCATCATACACAATTTTACATACATATGCATTTTTATACATGTAAATACACATATAAGAAAAAGAAAATATACATTTTAAGACTTACGCCTTCGTAAAAGGGTAGGTATGAAGATGTTATTGCAGAGATTGGTCGATAGTATTTCATTGCAATCATAGAGGTGCAACCTACTCATGTGGGCTAATGGTAATTGCTAATTTACAACTCCTTGCTTTATTACTTGAGAAAGATTCCCCTGAACAGTGATTCAGAGTATTTTGATAGTAGTATACACTGTTAATTTTACAAGTTACTACTTAACCTTTATCATTTCCTATGAGAAAACAATTTACTATCTCTTTTGACGTCTAGTCCTCTTTGAATGACGAGAGTAGAATCAGCGCCGAATCTTGACACTCGGGTCTTATAGTCAAAAATTCGTCCACACGAAATTTAAATTACGGCTAGTGTATTTTGTTTAAACAAATCGCCTAGCAGAGCGTCTTATTTTAGTAAATTTCACTTACACATCCTTTATATTTAGGGAAGGGTCGTTCTTCGCAATAGATGGGTAGTGTTGTCAATTACTGACATCGCCTGAAATGATTATGTAATAAAGCCTGCCCTGATTCTCCAATATTGTTTTCATCAGGTCAGACATAAGGATTGGCAATATTCTCAGGTCATCCTAGCAAGATTAAACACAAGTTATCTTGTAAGCGAACATTCTTCCTAATTCGATAGCATTTGTTTGTCTCATTTACCAGACTGGACGGAAACAAATATGCAATCCTAATGTGGTGCCAGAAAAAGTAGTTCGTATCATGTGATACGCGCTAGTCGAAAGTCTATGAATAATATAAGAGACCATGTTTTACTCTATTGTTATCGCATCGGTGCAGACTTTTCACAATTAAAAATATAACCATGCCAGGCACGGCTTCAACCGTGAAATACAGGAGTTTTATCTGAGAGGAGTGCGCCTTGTCTAAAAGATAATTACTGGTAAATACTGACGTAGGGGCGCACAGCAAAAGATGGACAGACAAAACGAACTCGCGAATAAATGACGTAATGTCACAACTCCGTGCCGACAGAAGAAAAAATATAGTTGCATAAGTTAAATTGTTAGAGAAGATACATATTTTGTTAGAAAGATACAAATATAAAAGCACTACAGTATTTGTTAGAAGTGGTGTAGTTAATACTAATTCCATTATTTTCCTTTTTTGCTCCCTACGGGGCATGGAGTTACCACTACAGCTAGTCCTCTTGCAGGAAGCCTACATACAGCATTCATATACTCTTGCAGCAGTGGTGTCTGCAGCAATTGCTTTTACATGATGAGGTTTGAACCTCATAAAAACCGCCTTGTGCGACATGCCTGGCAGAGCAGAAGTCTTATTTTTTTCTCCTACATGTGGAATTAAAGTTAATTGGTGCTTGAAAAAATTGTATTTTAAAACAAAGTATCATAGGAAACATGCTCATACCAGCTTACATCAAGCATGTCAAAAGTTAGATACACCTGACTTCAGTACATAATAGAAATAGTTTTTCTCTGTGGGGGCAGTTTAAGGTCATTGTGTATATTGTTTTAATTATATCTAACAAGCATCAAACTTTATTTTTTTTTTTTTTTTGAAAACAGTTATAAAAGTATAATCTCCATGGCACATATGCAAATGTGAATATTAACTGTCATTTAAATAAACATCCGAATGCACCATCATCCTTCCACCTTTCAGCTCCCCAAGGAGCATATGCCTTCAACACACGTGTATGCCAAGTCTTGCTGTCCCATGCTATAAACTCAAGGTTTTTCAATGTCTTCTTAATCATCTTCATGTCTGTCTCCAGTTCTCTTCTCCGTGCGTTCTTTTAACTCCCTCTACCTTTTTTTACCCTGGGGATTTCAGAACAAAAACTGCCTTGTAAAGCTATCAGCAGATTTCCTCACTGTCCATCTATTGTTCCACATGAATGCACATTATTTCATTATTTTCAGGTGTACTGGCTTCTGCTCTCGCCTCTTGTGCAGCAAGAGAATGTTACGAAGGCAGCGTGATTTCAGATGTTACAAAGTGTATTCAAGACAAAGGCCTGAACCAGGTGTTCCTGTCTACGGCGCCCACTGGACAGGTAAATAATAGGATTATCCTGAAAATACGCAGCAAATTACAACTCTTTTGTACTTCTGTTGTCACATTCTTGTCTCTTTGTTACAACATAATACGTATATTATAAATTGTATATCTCCTCTGAAGCAAACATTAAACAAAATAAACAAACAAAAAACACTGTTCTTTTTCATTACAATACTACATATTTTCTGTTGCAGCGCACATTCCCTCGTAATGTAAACACTCCACTTGCGCCACTTTAATATTATTTTTGTATTGTGAAGTTTTCCTTTATTGTAACGTTAGACGTCTTGGCAGTCTGACTCAGGCTTCTCAGCGCTAATCAGTTTTTTTTTAAATCCTGGGGGTTGGTGGAATACCATACTGTCGACTGGCCCCTCTCATACAGGCTAGGTGTGGAGCAGTAGTTGTTTTCCAATGCTTTGAATAGAAGTTTGGCTGGTCTCCTGTCTGGTTAATTAAGTTGTTAACTATTTCCTCCTCTCTCTCTCTCTCTCTCTCTCTCTCTCTCTCTCTCTCTCTCTCTCTCCTGTTTGTATCGTATATATATATTTACATGTGAGTGGAGTGTGTGTGTGTTACACTAGTGAATAAATGTTAACATTAGCTACTTACTATTAAAGTTAAGAATGTGTTCATTTTAAAACACTTTAAGAACTGTATTATTGCAGGGCTGAAATGTAAAAAGGTAATAATACTTATTGCTTTACCCTCGTGAAATTAAGATTTCGTTCGTTTGTTCGTTCTCCTCTGACATTTGTATCTCTGTATCCCAGTTATGGGTTTATTCAGCTGTGTACGCTGGTCTGCGATACAATTTTTAGGGCTCGTGTTCATTAGCAATCATAACGCAGTAATAAATAGAATGAAGTCAAATTTCAACGTACACACATTGCCCATAACATTTTGAGAAAGACAACTCCTTAGCCCTGATCCTGGAAACATTTATTAAAACACCAGATGGTGGAACAAGCAAAGACATCAACAACAGAGTGAATAAAGCGATAACAGCCTTTGCTAGTCTAAACAACATCTGAAAGTTCTCTCAATACAGCACAAACACCAAAATAAGATTATATGAGAGCTGTATACTTTCTGTTCTTTTTTGTGGTGCTAAATGCTGGAGAGTAACAGAGAAGGGAATGTCGAAATTGTTCTCCTTCCACACAATCTGCCTAAGGAAAATTCTTCGAATCATTTGGCCGAATACCATCGCCAACCAAGAACTACTTACTCGGAGTAACAAAGAGGACATGCACACCATTATAGCTAGCAGGCTCTGGAGTTGGGTTGGTCATGTCCTCAGAAGAGACCCCGAGTCCATCACAAGAATAGCTATGCTATGCACCCCTGTAGGAAAACGAAAGAGAGGCCGACCAAAAATAACTTGGCTGAGAACAGTAGAGGCTGAGATACAAAGAATGAACCAGAGCTGGGACACTGTACAAAGGATGACCGCTGACCGAACAAAGTGGAAGCAGTTGGTTGCTGCCCTCCAAGACGCCACCAGGCGTGATGGCCACGGACTGCTTTGACAGTGGGCGGCTAAGGATCACAGAAGAAGAAGAAAACAACTTCATATATGTCACTTATTTCTATGGACACTATATATTTATTTATTTATTTATACATACATGTATAATCATCATGGGTCCTTGTATCACACGACTCCCATTTTATTTACAATGCAAATGTCCTTAAACACATTCCACTGTGATTTCAGTGTCTGACACTTCCAAATTACATGCAACAATGTGATCTTCTACGTATTGACTATAGCCTGAGTGAGCCACTAGATAGGTGCAAGAGGTTTAGTGGCTACCTCAATGTATGATCTACTGAAACTGTTGGGTTTGAAAGGACAGTCAAGAAGAAGAGCACTTAAGAGACTCAGTGAAACTGCGGAAAGATCAGCGAGTTGGCTTTGGAACAATGGCAATGGGCTATGGAATTCAGGATAGTAATTTATTTACGACACAGTGGTCACTTTAACACTTGCCTCCAGCTGCCAGCATGGATAAAAACAGGAGTGAAGTTAAAAGCTGTATCAAATGTGGTGTGGATTTAATTCCTAGCACAAGAATACAAGAGGCTCACACTTGGGAGTCATGACCTAGGTGGACCCGCTACCCGGAGGATGTAAAGGAGATGAAAGGGCCGAAACACTAAATCGACGATGGGTCGCTGTCTGGCGACCAGATTGCTTTCTGTTGTATCGCTCTGTATAGAGTTTTCTATCATCATAATTTTGGCTACAAAGATCTAATTAAGTTAAATTGTAATAGAAAGGAATATAATGACCAAATGAGAATTAGTGTCGTCATCAGGGCGTACAGCAAAAGAACATAACATAATTATTGCCCCACTTTCTCCCCCTCCCCCCACCCCCCGTGGTGTTTTGGAGCGTTACGTGCACGTACATTTATAATTACTGCTCAAACGCACATTGTGCACTGATAGCTACATCTAATACTGTACTTGACAGTGTAAACACGTCATCGTTATCATTACTATCATCATTACGATAATCAGTTGTCGTCATAGCTCTATCTATCTATCTATCTCTCTCTCTCTCTCTCTCTCTCTCTCTCTCTCTCTCTCTCTCTCTCTCTCTCTCTCTCTCTCTCTCTCTCTCTCTCTCTCTCTCTCTCTCTCTCTCTCTCTCTCTCTACCTCTGACTGGCTCTAGTTATGTTTCTTTCATTCTGAAGTTCGGTCTCAAACATCCATGAACTTTCCGGTCTACTCCTCGCCACCCCTAAGTATTGTCAAGTGTGGCCTCTACCTGTCTCTCTATCTCAAGTTCAAGCAAGTTCACTCATAGCCTGAGTCAAGTTCACTCATAGCCTGAGTCAAGTTCACTCATAGCCTGAGTCAAGTTCGCTCATAGCCTGAGTCAAGTTCATAAATAGTGTAACCGTCTTTACTTATTTGTCTGCCCCCAGCGCATATTTATAGAATACGTGATTCCTGTATATACACGTTGGGATCCTCGCCGGTGCTACGGAGTTCGTGCGCTGTGCTGAGATCTTCTTTGTGTGATCTAAAAAAAGGGGGGGGGGCGGGGAATCGAAGCATTGATGAGTTGTCCGTGTGCAATGAAGATAGTCTTTAAAACCTAAAAGCAATCCAAAACTCAAATCAAATGCAGTGAACACAGATGATATTGTGACCCCCCTTCCCACCCCCACCTTTCTCTGTCCCAAGTAGCCTCAAACCCATTAACTATGTGGCAGTAAGTGTTTTCACGTTGAGAGCATGCTTGGTTCGTCTCGATATCCTGTTTCTTACGTCAAGTTTGTACGTCTTTTCTCACTCTATTTACCAATGTCATTTTTAGTATTAGTTTTCAATCTTTACCTTTGTGTCAACTGAGACTACTGTCTACGTTTCTGTGTGTTTTTTTCTTCTCATGTTTCTACTCCTTGCATGAGAACCATTTATAGGCAGGCGTGTTTTTAGTCTATAGTACTGAAAATTCATGCATGACGTAGCCTATCCATTGTCTTGTTTGCTTTTCTTGTGTGAGAAAACATTCCTAAACACTCTACCGTCTGGTGAGTTCTGATTTTAATGACTGAAGACGCCGACAAAATCACTTTGGGTGGCAATTTGTATGTGTAGTGTGCTGTATTATAGATTTATGCATTATACTCGTCGTACAAGGCTACGTAATAAAGAGGTTTTGCTTGGGTCTGGCTACCTCATCTTGTAAAGCATATTGTCACAGAGACCACCGCTACAAGACCATATGAATGCTTTGTGCAGACTTCCTTCAAGACCAGCTGCAATGGTGGCTCCGTTCTTCAATGGCGACGCACAGAAAAGCGATAAGATGATGCATCATGCTGCTGTTCAGTTGATGTCGCTGAATATTCTTACAAGCTCTTTTAGCACATGTAATTGTTATAAACGTATGGCTTGTCGTAACAGGCGACTAATTTGAGCTAGTGCATGGGGCTGAAATTGCTACATAAACCAATAGTGCACTAGCGTGTGCTTTGACGTAGGATTCCTCAAGGAGATCATCTTTTTAAACGTCCATGTATGATATCTTTTAATCTTTCACGGATAATCTTGCTCAATATATTTCTTGGTACGTAAGATTATTTCTCTGTAATTTGTGCACTCTTGCAAATCTCCCTTCTTTGTCACCTTGTTCAGGTGTCTTTCCTTTCAGGGTGCTATTATTTCTTCTCTCTCCTAGATTTTGCCAATTAATTTGTGTAATATTGTTACGTCCATTTTCGCACAACCATTTATGATGCGAGACTTAACAGATTACCAGATGCCGTAATCTAGCTATGTTAGACGTACTTAGATACGCATCTATGTTTCTGATACAACTTAAATTTATCATGCACCAAAGTGCACGAATTCGGTGCGATATAATCGTTGGTTGCCATAGAGCGCTGATGACGTGAGAGATACGTTATAGAGCTAAGAGACAAGATGCCGGTTTTTGAAGACAGACGTTGTGCTGGTCTTTGAGTCCCATGTTGCGGGAATAATTTATTGTAATTTGATATCTTAACTACCTTCCAAGACGAAGCGTTAGCCACAGCCAAGTTCGATTTATCTTCCTCAATCTTCCACGTGATATTTGACGCAAGTACTTTACAAGATTTTGATAGGGCTTCAGTACGGCATTGTGACCTACTGCTAGTGAGTTTCAAAATCCATTCTTACGAAGAATATCAAAGTCGATCATTTTTATGAAGTATCAAGATAAGATGTCCGGCCAAAAGAATTATAAATACATATCCTTTCAAGGATTGAATATGGAAAGGAAATGAACTATCTTCACCTCAGTACTTTACCGTTTGCGGATTGTCCAACGGTCATTGAGGTCAGTCAAGTTGACTTTGTAACCTAGCCTATATGCAGAATTCGTTTTACCATGCCTAATGTTCTATTATGTCGTCAACGATGATGTCATCCATGTATCGTCTAATAAATGTATGATATAAACTATCAGTCAAGACTGCAAATTCAGCGTCCATCTATTATACCATAATAGTCGGCCACCTGTAAGCCCGACCAAACTGACAGCATTCTTAGTCAGTAGCCCAATGAACTATTAACATTCGCTTTTAAAGGACATAACAAAAAAATCAAGAACTCAAACTTCAAACAAACTACACCAGTTCAAAACATTTTACACCAACATCTGGTGTGCCAGTTTCAAGGGAAGCAGCTTCAAGAACTCATTCAACAACTCAAGTGTTCTTACCAGGTCAAATCTTCGCAAATCATCAAGATCAAGGACACTGTTTGCCTTTGAGAGGTCTACCTAATGGCTTTCAAGATTGACCTTCAAGCGATCCTGATTCAAGTCTGGTTATTATCTATCAACTGTGGCTTTTTTCTGGATAGTAAGGCTCTTATGCAACGCCCGAGAACCAAAATCGCTAGCACTGCGAGGACTGGGAAATTTTTTCTTTCAAAAAGATAAGTGAACTATTTGTTCTGTTCACCGTTGAATGTTTTAGTTGAGCCTATTTTTAATATGTCCATAGTCATGTTATATGTTACATGTTCAGTGTTTAATGTGGGCTGGTTAGGTTGGCGACTCACATGGGATATATCCCGAAGTTAACTTCTGGGCCTTCGTGAGTGTTCTACAGGTATATTTTTACAGACCTCGCTTAGTGGATGTCCCAGAGAAATAGCTGCTGGAAGATTATTCTAATCCACTACGCTGGTTCTCTGTGAACTATATTTGTTTAGCTGTGACGTTGAGTTTTCATTGTTGTTATTGTTATATATCTTCTATGTACCTTATTTTCATGATGAATTTTGTTTGTAACCGTCCTTCTAAACCTGTCTATCACTTATTGTTATACACACTTTATGTTTATACCTTGTATTGTTACTTGTCTTGTTTTTATTCGCAGCTGTCATTGCATGCTTTGCAATAGTTATCATATTTATTTCTGCTTTATTATTTGTTTGATTCCTGTGAACGTTGCCATTTGTTCCATTATAACTTGTCATTGTTACTATTGCTTTTTTGGTCTATATCGTACGTAATTTATTTGTATGTCCTGTTACATGACTATTAATGCATTAATAACTAAATCATAAATAATAATTATAATATAGCATCTTCTTCATTATAACATATATTTCGACTAAGTTAGTCATTGTGAGTGGGGAAAACATGGCAACTCTAGAATCCTTCATGAGGATTGGAAAAGAATTTGGCTATAAAGCAGATGCTTTACGAGAATTTCCTTTTACACAATTAGCTAAAGCGAAAAAAGAACAAGCTGAAAATTAAGCTAAACAAGCTGAAAAAGAAGCTAAATTAAAACAGGAACAAGCTAAAAATGAAGCTAAACAAGCTGAGAAAGAAGCAAAAGATGAAAAAAGAGACGACTAGAAAATAGAGAGGCGGAAGAAAGAAGAAGAGAGGCGGAAGAGAGAAGAAGAGAGGTGGAAGAGAAAAGAATGCAATTTGAAAGAGAGATGGAGGAGAAGAAAGCTCTAACTTTAGCACATGAAGAAAGGATGATGCTCCTTCACCTGGAGGAATTAAAATTAAGGGGTCAAAATGCAAATAACGCTAACTCCAATAATACTGCACCTTCAAATAAAAATTATGGCAGTGATAAATTTAAATTGCCTAAATTTAATCCATATAGTGATGACGTGGCATGCTATCTGTCACGCTATCAAAGTGTATGTGAATTACGTGGACTGGATAAAGCTCAATGGAGTGTTAAACTGATGGAATTTTTGACAGGAGAACCTTTGACTCTTGTACAGACAATGGATCCCACTCTGCAAAAGGACTACGATAATGTCAGAGCTTCACTGCTAAAAAAATATCAATTGACTGCGGAGGGATACAGATTGCGCTTTAAATCCTTACTGCCGGAAACTGGGAAGGATTTCACTGACTTTGTATGCAAGATACGTCTCACACTCGATAGATGGATAGAGTTGTCAAAAATAGAACATTCCTTTGACGCTCTTCGTGATTTAATGTTGCGTGATAAGGTACTGTCATCAGTTAATGCGACATTCCTCTCGTTCTTACATGAACGGAAGCCTTTGAATTCTAAGGATATGGATCAAATCTGTACATAGTTCTGTATTGCACATCCTAATATGTTATATAGCCATTCCCATATTAGAGAAGAATTACCCGTTGCTTCGGCCAAACAACACAATAATCACTTTCGAAGTCCCTGTCTCAGTCACGATAGAAACTTTAGAAAGGGAGAGAATAGGAATTTCAGTGGTTTTAAATGGACACCATTTTGTGGTGGTTCACCATCTCAACAAAACTGGAGACAGTCCAACAGGCCATATAATTTCAATAATAACAATTATGGAAATTATCAAGGAAATAATTATAACAACTATGATTGATCGCGATCTCCCTCATTTTTTAACAGGAATAACTCACCATACCAAAACTACGGTCAAAGGGACAATTGTTATCACCGTAATTGGCGTTCAAACCAAAATAGTGATCAAAACAGGTCAAATAACTGTAACAATTTCAGAAATGATGATCGTAATAGATCAAGAGGTAGGGACAGAAATGTAAATAATAAACAACATCGCCAGGCTAATTCTGCTCATCATGATCTTCAAGCTAATATAGATCAGAGTACAAATGTTGATGTGCTGTTGCGTCCTTTTTGGGTCCTTAACAGTAGTATAGTAGACATGAGTCTGACTTCTGTTAAGAGGGTACGCATCAACAAATGTGGTAAGAATATATTTGTAAATTAAATTCATCGCGCACGGGAGCGCACATATTTGTGCGGAAGTATTTTGCGTTTTGTTGCTAAAGATTAGATGACGTAGTGACCTCCTGTGAGAGATGGCTGGAATGAAAGTCAGACATGGGTCTGTTCGTTTAAACCCCATGTAGTGGGTAGACTTCTGTGTATTTTTCTATTTTTTCACGGTCTTCCATGTGGAAGCTATTGCCGTAAGGATTTCACAGTAAGTTTCGTTTAATATACGGAATATATTTATATTGCATCTTACTAGTTTGAATCTAGTCAGAACATCCTTCGGGGAATTGTTGACCCATCATTAAGATGTCCTGAAATTGGATTAACAGTGAAGGGAAATTATTGGATCCAGCCAGTTCTGTTCAAGCACGTTTCGTTTGGGAGAAATATTATTATAAACCTGAATACAAATATAATGGATATTTTCACCGTCCTTTGGACTACGGCAGATTAAATGAGAGGTCAGTCAAATGGACTTAGGATTTTTATTATATACTGTTTAACATGATGTCTCAAGTAGAATGTTCAAATGCGTCAACCAGATGGTTTACGAGGTTAGTTAATAATGGAACTTTCTGTAATGAATCACATACCTCTGGCCATGGTATGTAGGCCTGCCCTTGAAGGGGTCAGCCGTTATAATAATTGTCATTCAAGCTCATGATCTCAACTACTTGATCGTATATGAACAGTACTATATATATATTGACATTTTCCCGATGTACAGTAATATGCCGTTTTGTCAAATGTCGGAGTATGTTTGCTCCATACGTCTTATCGTACGTAAAAACGTGATCGTTTAATAAACTTTGTAATTTCATACAAGAGTTCCAGTATGCTTCACTTGACATTGGCACAGTTGGCGTGCCCTGTTGATAGTCCTGTTACCTGATCGCCACCCAACTAAATATCATTCGCGTTATAAGCACGAGTAGTCAAATAGTCTTCACTGTCAACACGACACTACAAGAAAAAAGACAACTACATGTGCATAATGCATCTTCTTGTTCTTTAGATTTCGAGCAGGCAAAAACTTTGCCATCAATGCACAACATTGTTCCAGCCCGAGGCGATCACGACGTTGAGTTGCGGCCATGCCTTGCCAAGTCTCCCTGCGATGTCCACCGCCATGTCAGCATCTACATACGACGGAAGAGGGTCTCTTACATTACACAAAAGATTGGCAAATAAGATTCCCGTGTCTATTTTGTTTGACACTGGATGTACACCCGTCATTAGCAACAGGAAAAAGTGTTAAGCGCGTTACCTTTGGTGGTACAGTTGAGACATTCCCAACTGCGATTATAGATTTGGATACACCATTTTTTACAGGGAAAATCCATGCCTGTATACTTCCTTCACCAATCAGTGATTTGATAATTGGTCGTTACATGGTGTTAAAGAGTGTACGCCACAACAGATTGCTACTTGGGAAAAGCAACATATGCATTCTGCTTATGCAGTTGTCACTAGAGCGCAAACTAAGAATATGTTGCAGGTTACACCAACGACATCTCCTGACAATAATAATGATGATCATGACTCCACTATATCACGAGAGTCCTTTATAGAATTACAACATAATGATGTTTCATTACAGACATTTTTTCTGTTGCCTAATAATAATAATACATCAACAGATCAAACAAACCCGAAACATTCTTTTGTACTGAAAAACGGGGTGTTAGTTAGAATTGTACGTGATACTACTTCATCCATTCGGTCGCAAATTTTGGTACCCACTAACATGAGAGCACGTATATTACGTCATGATCACGACTCTCAATGTGCAGGTCACATGGGTTTTTCATGCACTAAATCCAGGGTGCTATCTTCATTTTACTGTCCAGGTATTCATAGAGAATTCAATGTCTATTGTCGCTCTTGTACTATATGTCAAGAGGTTAAGGTACGTGGTCCACGTCACACAGCTCCTATTCAGGCTGCTGACATTCCTATTCGACCTTTTGAAAAAATGGCTATCGATATTATTGGACCTTTACAACCTTCTGCTAGAGGACACACACACATTCTCACATGTATTGACACGTGTACTCGGTGGCCTGAGGCCATTCCACTTAAAAGTACCTCATCTGCCGATGTGGCTGATGCACTATGGTTAATTTTTTCACGTCTAGGTTTTCCTTAAAAAATCTTATTAGACCATGGTGTACAATTTGTATCTGAATCCATGTCCCAGGTCATGACCATGCTACACATAGACAGATCACTTAGTAGTATCTATCACGCCATGTCAAATGGCGTAATTGAGAGACAAAATAGGAAATTTAAACAGTTATTAGGTAAGATTACTAATGACCATACTCAAGACTGGGATAGAGTTTTACCCACGGCTCTCTTTGCTTATCGCGAGGTGCAAAACGAAATCACAGGTTTTTCACCGTTTGAACTCGTCTTCGGTGTTCAACCACGTGGTCCTATGTCATTACTTCACGACCTACTCACTGAAGAGGATATCACAGATGACACCCAATCCTCTTATGAATATGTAATCTCTTTGAGAAAAAAATTATTGATGCATGTAGGTTGGCTACCTTATCATCTGAATTAGCAAAAGAAAAAGCTAGACTTTTTGCTAATAGATATCGACGTCTTCGCCAGCTTTATCCTGATGACGATGCCTATGTTTTACTCCCTCGTAAAGACAATCGTTTACTCATTGCCTGGAAAGGCCCTTTTAAAATAATTTCAAAAATTTCTGATGTCGATTACATCGTCGATATCATAGGTAAACATAAAACCTTTCACATAAATATGTTGAAAGAATTTCATTCTCGTCCTGACTATCTTCACAGTGTTTCAGGCGACTGACGACCCTCCACCTTGTCGTCACCATTATACCGCTTTGTCGGTTATTCAGGAAGAGGAGTCTTCTTTTTCTGATGTACCTTTACCCATCCCGGTGATCCCACTTCATTCTACTGAAATTTGGAGTGACGTTTCTATCTCTCCTGATCTTTCCACTGATAAACGTCAACAAATTTCTTCACTTCTTCAATCTTATCAAGATGTCCTCACTGACATCCCTGATCGTACTTCAGTCATTCCTCATGACATTGTACTGACCGATGACACACCTATTCGTGTCCGTCCCTATTCCTCTTCACTTTCGGACTCAAGTGGACAAGGAATTGGATGAGATGCTTCGATTGAACATAATTGAACCATCTACTTCTCCATATTCTTCATCCATGGTTATTATTCGTAAGAAAGATAATAACATCCGTATTTGTGTAGACTATCGGAAATTAAATAAAGTTACCCGGTTTCATGCAGAACCACTACCGCTATTAGAAGACTTACTTGTGAAACTTTCTAAGTCTATTTTTTTCTCTAAGCTAGATTTGTCAAAGGGCTATTGGCAAGTCCCATTGACAGATCATGCCAAACCTCTCACTGCTTTTTCTACCCCACGGGGTCTGTTCCAATGGAACTTTATGCCATGTGGACTTGTTAACGCTCCGGCTACTTTAGTACGCATGATGCGTCGTATTTTATCTCATCGTCTTGATGTCATTGCCTATATCGATGACATTTGTCTTTTTAGTGACTCCTGGGATGATCATTTTCGGGGATTAAGCTCATTATTGTCTACTCTACGTTCTTATAATCTGACGGCTAAACCATCAAAAGTATATATTGGTTTTCATGAAATATCATTTTTGGGTCATCGTGTGGGCCATGGTCTCCTTCATACTGAAGATAATAATGTTTCTAAAATTCTTAATATCACTGCGCCTAAAACAAAGAAACAAATTCGCAGTCTTTTGGGGTTAATTCAATTTTATGGAAGATTCATTCCCCATTTGTCCACCATTACTGCGCCTTTCTCTAGTTTATTTTAAAAAAAGGCTCAGCTAACATGATTCGGTGGTCGAAAGAACATCAAATCACGTTGGATCATATTCAGTCACTGTTGTCATCTGCACCTGTGTTACGTTTACCAAACGCAGATTTACATTTTGTTCTTCGCAGTGACGCTTCTAATTTTGGACTCGACGCCGTACTGCTACAATCCTATGCAGACACCTTACATGCAGTGATGTTCTTATCCAGGAAGCTTACACCTGCGGAAAAGAATTACTCAGTTCTGGATAGAGAGCTCTTGGCGTTGGTGTGGTCCATAACCAAGCTACACAGATTCCTGTTGTGCGCACACTTCGTTGTGGAGACCAACCAACGTCCACTCACTGCACTCCAAACCAAAGATTTAAGATCTACGAAATCTACACGTTATGCCATAGCATTACAGCCCTATAACTTTACCATCCGAGCGATTTCTGGTTCTGAAAATGTATTTGCGGACGTTCTGTCACGATGTCCTCATGATTCTACAGAGCCACTACGCCTTACTGAAAGTCAAGCCTCTACACCAAATCAGTTCTAGGCTACCACTTATGACACATGACTATATTATCGTTCAATGCTATTATTATGTTTCAGAAAACACCCGATGATGTTTAAATTGACTATGCATCGTTGCTTCAACATTAACATTCCGGAATTCGCTTACCTGTAACATTCCGATCATACAGTGTGACGTGATGAAATTAAGAAAAATGCTGGAATCGGAACTTAACTTTTCCAACAGAATGATATCTACACTGCAACTTCAAATTAATGCTACGCATTGTTGACAATCTTGCCATATGACATTATCATTCGTGACGTTGTTGGTTGCTTCATTTGTGGTGCCGTGAATGGTTCATGAACTTTTATTACAATGACATAACTTAATTAGGTTTATTATTCATTATATAGATGTGTTATAAATCTATTTGATAATTAGATATCACGCTTGCATAGCGCTGTTGATTTTCACATGACATATTTTAGTTAGCAATTTGATCATTCATGCTTCATTGGCGTCGCTAAGAAATCTTATACCCGATTAGGAGTATTGTTTGATTCGACTATTTTCTTTCATCATTCTTACATGTATATTATTACATGCATACTTTAGTTTCTATTTTTATGTCATCATTCATTTGGAATTTTTTTTCGCTACCATTTTGTTTGATTTCTATCTTCATTCATCACCTATTTTCTATAGTGTTATAACATGTCATATTTTAATTGATAGTTATTGTACTATTTCGTACATTCCATCTCATTTCTTTGATTTGAATTTAGTATCACATCTCTTTCCCCACTATTCTTAGTTTCATACTTGTATTTTAATAATAATTATTGATTGTCACACCAGATAATTTGATTGACCTCGTCGCGATAAGTTAAAAATAAAAAAATAATTATTTTTTTTATCCCGGATCGAGGTATACTGTTACGTCCATTTTCGAACAACCATTTATGATGCGAGACTTAACAGATTACCAGATGCCGTAATCTAGCTATGTTAGACGTACTTAGGTACGCATCACTGTTTCTGATATAACTTAAATTTATTATGCACCAAAGTGCACGAATTCGGTGCGATGTAATCGTTGGTTGCCATAGAGCGCTGATGACGTGAGAGATACGTTATAGAGCTGAGAAACAAGATGCCGGTTTTGAAGACAGACATTGGGCTGGTCTTTGAGTCCCATGTTGCGGGAATAATTGATTGTAATTTTATATCTTAACTACCTTCCAAGACGAAGCGTTAGCCACAGCCAAGTTCGATTTATCTTCGTCAATATCTCCACGTGATATTTGACGCAAGTACTTTACAAGATTTTGATAGGGCTTCAGTACGGCATTGTGACCTACTGCTAGTGAGTTTCAAAATCCATTCTTACGAAGAATATCAAAGTCGATCATTTTTATGAAGTATCAAGATAAGATGTCCGGCCAAAAGAATTATAAATACATATCCTTTCAAGGATTGAATATGGAAAGGAAAGGAACTATCTTCACCTCAGTACTTTACCGTTTGCGGATTGTCCAACGGTGATTGAGGTCAGTCAAGTTGACTTTGTAACCTTGCCTATATGCAGAATTCGTTTTACCATGCCTAATGTTCTATTATGTCGTCAACGATGATGTCTTCCATGTATCGTCTAATAAATGTATGATATGAACTATCAGTCAAGACATGAATTCAGCGTCCATCTATTATACCATAATAGTCGGCCACCTGTAAGCCCGACCAAACTGACATCATTCTTAGTCAGTAGCCCAATGAACTATTAACATTCGCGTTTAAAGGACATAACAAAAAAATCAAGAACTCAAACTTATCAAAACATTTTGCACCAACAAATATCTTTGTACGTGTGTCTATATCTGCTGCGAATTCTTCTGCTAGAATCAAACTAGTCTCGCGGCTTTCCCATCCCCTAGAAACTTTATGGAGTATTTTCCTTCTTTGCTTTGTTATTTTTCTGGTTAAATTTATCTTCTTTTTACTGTTTGGATGTCTGGAAGATCACGTGGAGCTTATCTACATAGAAATTTCTCTAAATCTTTCGACCATCTCTTCTCTAGCTCTTTTATTATGCTATAAATGTTTCATTCTTGTCCTTGGATGACTACTTATGTTTTCCCTTTCCGCTTGTTGTTTCTCTCATGTAAACCATTTCTGTTTCTACTTCTCTCAAAAACTGGGCTTTCTGTGTCAAGCTTCTCTCATGGCCATATAGTTTGTGAGGGATTTGTGTAAATAATATTTAATGGATGAAGAAGACAGAGTGCATGAATTTATGGCGATAGATTTGGAGGTGCTAGGATTGCATGAGTTAAACGACGGTCTATCCTTCATAGGGAGATGAAACACACAAAAATAAGAACAAGAAATGCATGTTGATGACAGATGAGAAAAGGACAGAGCTGATAGTACATGCAAATTGAACAACTATACCAGACTGCCACGACAAATATGGGAAACTATTAGTTAGGGATCCAGACCTCCAGGACGACCCAACGTTCGCTGAGAGGACAACATCAGACAATCCCTGAAGGACCGGGGACTGGATCAGGCCAAAAGGAAGACAGCTAACAGGATAGCATGGCGCTCTCTCTGGCTGACCTCTATACCCCCAGGTAGAAGAGGGTCTGAAAATGCTCAGGACATGTAAAAGATAATGAGTAAAAAATGCTGTAAATAATAGCCTATTTCCACTTAAAAAAACATCAGCAGTAGTTCCTGATGCAGTTCTATATCATCATTTTTTCACACGAAAAACAACTAAGCCGACCAACAAGAAGTTACATGGTTTTATACATTGGTGCCTACCCGACTAGAAGGATTGAAATGATCTAATACGATGACGATTGAAATGGTCTAATACGATCACCAACGTGGAACTGATGACAAGAACCAGACAAGTGCAAGCGGAAAAAGATATCAGAAGAAGACACTGGTTTACCAGGGTACACACACTGAGGAAACCTGTTGTTGCCATTGCAAGACAACCTTTGTCTAGTGTCCTCATGATAAGACAGGTAGACGAAGACCAACAAAATCCGGAAACGGGTATTAGAGGCAGATAAAAAAAAAGACATAATAAGTTTAGCCAGCAGGTGGGCTTGAACATCAATTTAAAGAAGTCAGAGGTCATGACGCTCAATGTGAGCAACCCTGAGCCCATATCAGTAAGGAATCAGCAACTGGTACAGACAGACACCTTCACATACCTAGGATGAATAGTAACACCAGACGGCGGGACAGGCACAGACATCAACGTCAGAATGAATAAGGCTAGAACAGCTTTTTTTAGCCTAAACAACATCTGGAAGTCCTCTCAATACAGTACAAGCACAAAATGAAGATTATATCAGAGCTGTGTGCTTTCTGTGCTTCTCTATGGTGCGGAATGCTGGAGAATTACAGAGAAGGAAATGTCGAAATTGTCCTCTTTTCACCCAACATGCCTAAGAAAAATTCACCTAATCTTTTGGCCGAATACCATCACCAACCAAGATCTGCTTACTCGGAGCAAGCAAGAGGACATGCACACTATCATAGCTGGCAGACGCTGGAGCTGGGTTGGCCATGTCCTCAGAAGAGACCCCGAAGCCATCACAAGAACAGCTATGCTTTGGACCCCTGAAGGAAAACGAAAGAGAGGCCGACCAAAAACAACCTGGCGGAGGACTGTGGAAGCTGAGATGCAAAGAATGAACCAGAGTTGGGGCACTGTAACAAGGATGGCCGCCGACCGAGCAAAGTGGAATCAATTTGTTGTTGACTCTACAAGACGCCACTAGGCGTGATGGCCACTGACTGCTTTGACGGTCGGCGGCTAAGGATCAAAAAAAAAAAGAAAGGAACATATTAAACTGAGTGGCACTCAACAGCAAGGCTTAGCATGCATTAGTTGAAGGCGTATGCTCCTCGGAGAGTTAAAGGGTAATAATGGTGATATCCCGTGCTTTTAGATTTACTGTGCTTCTCAGTTTGTTGAACTTTTTTTTCTTAACACTTTATCATAACTGTCTCATGTTATAACCTTAACCAGGAGCTGAAACAGATGTGTGCTTACCCTGACCAGAATGAGCAGGCTGCCCAGTGTGCAGCTGATGCGCTCAGCAACTGCGCTGATGATGGTGAGATTGTAGAAGTAAAATAGGTTCAGTCCGATAGAGCAGGAAGCTAAGAAATATTACCTCGGACATTGCTAGATTGGTTTAAGTTCTTGCCTTTTTTATTATTAGTTTTTATTATTAGTATTGTTCTCTCAATATTATTTGATATGATTAAACAGCTTGACGTTCTAGAAAGATTTTGCAGACGACCTGGCTCTCCTGCCTTTCACAAAATGAGCGCGCTATTCATTTTATCGTGTTCTACCTGTCTTCTTCTCCAAATTGTATTTTCCTCTGTTTTCTTCCTAGCCCGTATTTTCTCACACTATATGACCGCATGGTTCAGGTTTCATGTTGTTATTTCGCATGATCTATCCTGGGTACAGATAACGTAAACAACCCAGCTGAGAGCAGACAGATAAGTCTGCCTTGCCTATGTTTAAACATACACAGGCGTGGATTTCTCTCGCGTGCCAATCTGGGCGCTCATACTTCTTGTATTGACAATCGGAAGATAAACACAAATTTGCCGGCAGAAAAGTTACATAACCTACCGAGGGGATGAACACTCATGTTTGTCTACAATCATAATCACAAATTCAACTGAAGAAGTGTTATGAATTACAGACATGATCATCTAAAAGTATGATCTGATCTCGAAAAATTAGTAGAGTGGAGACAGTCATAAATTACCACCCCACTGTGTAACTAACTGTGATATTACGTAAAACAATGAAACAGATTTCAGTTAACAATTATAAAATTTACAAGTCGTTCAAATACAATTTCCTTATTTATTAAGTATATACACTATCTACTCTTGTGCTGCAAGGTGGATGTTGGAAGATGGAATGCAATGAATTTGTAAGTTTACATATGATTTATATATTACAACAAGTCTTCCAATAATAGGAACAAAATTATAGATATCAGCTGTGCTGTTAATCAATTATAGAAAATTTATCAGCTGTGCTGTTAATCTTGTCTCTCACTACGCTAAATCACTTTTTCTTCATTGACAGTTAATTGCTCACACTTGCCGACGGAAATGGTACTAATGTGTACTCATCTCTTAAAAACAGTTCTGTCCTTCTTAGTTTAATGCACACAACACCAGCTGATGATCGTTCCTTTAGCCCACCCAAGACTGAGGGGGACTAAGGATGTAGCTCCGATACAACCACTATGCTCCTGCGAAATTTCAGGCAGCTGGATTGACCCGAACATACGACCTCAGGTTGGATGACACGAATAAATCTGTAACAAGGAAAACTAGGGGCTAATTTCTGTCATCAAGCCCACCTATTTCTAGTGTATATGAGATGAGCGTGTCTCAGGTGTTTGCATGTAGGATGAATGACAACATGGCTCAGTATGATTTGGCAATAGCGAGACAAAACAGGTGTCTACTTGCACAACATTCTTTCTAATAATTCAATACATGAATACATCCAATAACTTGTACACCTAGATATGATACAACCGTTTCCTTCCCCCTATAATATACCAGGCCATATCTGATAAGTGCTATATTGGCTGGTAAAATATATCCTAACAATACTGTTGTAGTTATATGAGTCCTAACACGGACTGTCAGGTTATTTTTTTGGGTTGGTTTTCTTCTTCAACAATCATACCAGGAAATACAATCATTATACCTAATTCCTCAAGATATAATCAGTATACCTGATACATTCATTGTAAAACAAAATCTAAAGTTATATTAAATATATACAGGTGTAGGCTATTTTCTGGTAGTTTCCTTCTTCAGCAGTCATACACAATCATTATACATAATACTATAACATACAATCATTATACATGAAATAGTCATAGGTTATATTCAGGTTGGAGTTATATGAGTCCTAACAAGGACTGTTAGGTTATTATTCGAGTTGGAGTTGTATGAGTCCTAACAAGGACTGGTTGGTTATATTTCAGATTGGAGTTATATGAGTCCTAACAAGGACTGTTTGGTTATTATACAGGTTGGTGTTGTATGAGTCCTAACAAGGACTGTTAGGTTATTATTCGGGTTGGAGTTATTTCAGATTGGTTTTAGTCTTCATATCAGGAAATACAATCATTATACCCGATTCCATAAAATATAATCATTATACATGATACACATTAATTATATACAGGTGTAGGTATTATAAATGATACTAAAAAATACAATTATTATATATGATGTAGGCATATTCTCCTACCAGTTTATAGTAAATTTATCTACCCTCTAAGACTAATACAAGCCAGATTGACTCGACTTTAGTGAAGCAAGTATATATATATATATATATATATATATATATATATATATATATATATATATATATATATATATATATATATATATATATATATATATATATATATATATATATATATATATATATATATATATATATATATATATATATATATATATATATATATATATATATATATATATATATATATATATATATATATATATATATATATATATATATATATATATATATATATATATATATATATATATATATATATATATATATATATATATATATATATATATATATATATATATATATATATATATATATATACAGCACCTCTGATTCATGCTATACAGAGCTTCTACAAGTCTTGCAGAAATTATGTGAGGACAGCAAACCTTAAGTCAGAAGAGTTCAGGACCACCACTGGTGTAAGACAAGGTGATATCCTGTCACCTTACCTTTTCATACTCCTCATGGACGATGTCATTAAGGCATGTAAGGAGACAACAAGAAAGTATTCAGTGGGGTACTGGAAGATGAGACAGGTCTGTATTTCAGAGCTGGCATTTGCTGATGATGTTGCCCTGATTGCTAAATCAGAGGCACATCTCCAATCCAACCTGCAAGTCTGGAAGGAAGAGCTGGAGAAGAGAGGGATGGTCATAAGCAGCTCTAAAACAAAATCCATGGTGATATCACGAGAAGAAAGAAGACATCAGATTAAGCTGGGAGAACAGGTCCTGGAACAGGTCGACCACTTTACATACCTCGGAGCTATTATAGACCGAAAAGGAGGCATCAAAGAAGAGTTGGCCACTCGAAAAGCAGCAGCTGGGAGACTTTTTCAGGCCATAAATCGAGGATTCCTCAGCAAGAGGGAGGTTGGTAAGAAAACGAAGATGGCTGTATACCGCTCCACCTATGTCCCAGTCTTGACATATGGATGCGAGTCATGGACAATGACTACAACCCACAAAAGCCAGATCAAAACCTCAGAAATGAGGTATCTGAGGAAGGTGGTTGAAGTAACAAGAAGAGACATGGTACGCAACCAGACGATACATCAAGGCCTTAAATCCACTCCCTGCAGACCCAATTAGAACAGTCCCAACTAAGATGGTTTGGCCATGCCTGCAGAATGGGAGAAGATCGGCTACCACGACAAGCATGGGAAACAAAGAGCCAGGGATCCAGACCCCCAGGACGACCCAGAGTCCGTTGGGAGGACAACATTAGACAATCTTTGAAGGACCGTGGACTAGATTAGAACCAGGCCAGGAGGAAGACAGCCGATAGGATGGTCTGGCGCTCTCTCTTCCAAACCTCTGCACCTCACGGTAGAAGGGGAAAGACTAAGTAAGTGTGTATATATATGTATGTATATATATATATATATATATATATATATATATATATATATATATATATATATATATATATATATATATATATATGTATATATATATATATATATATATATATATATATATATATATATATATATATATATATATATATAGTGATCACGACATGGTATTGATGACGCTCAAGCTTAAACTTAAAAAGAACTATAATCAAAACAGATGTTCTCAGTTAAGATTCAATTTAGACAAACTGAAAGATCCAGAAATCGCGGGAATCTTTGAGGCAACTGTTGGAGGAAAATTCGCAGCTCTCAAATTTTTGGAGGATGATATCAACTCAATCACAGAGAACATGAAAGACGTGCTTATTGAATCAGCAACAGAAATACTTGGTAAAAGAAAGAAAATAAACAAACCATGGGTTACAGATGACATTCTGAAGTTATGTGATACACGGCGGGAAATGAAAAAGGTTAAGAAAGAGGTTCCTGAAGCAGCATGGCAATACAGTATGGTGAACAAAAATATTAGGAAGAAAATGAAACAGGCCAAAGAAAAATGGGTAGCTGATCAATGTGAGTCCATTAATACGGGGCTAATAAAAGGTAACAGCAAGGCAGCTTTTGACACATTAAGAAAACTATCAAAACCCCAACAGCCCAGGGTAACTGTCATAGAAGATAGCAATGGGGCTCTGCTCAATGAAAAAACAGCTGTAATGAGAAGGTGGACAGAATATTGTAAAGAATTATATAACTGTAAACTTGACACTGACTTAGGCATATTAAACAACATTAAGTGCGAAAACAGGGAACTCGGAAATGCAGCAATATTACGGGAAGAAGTGGAAGAGGCTATATGTTCGATGAAAGGAGGGAAGTCACCGGGTGTGGATAATATCCCAGTAGAGCTCTTGAAATATGGAGGACCAGATATAGTAAAAATCATGACAACAATTTGCCAGAAGATATGGAGTACAAAAAAATGGCCAAAAGAATGGACGCAGTCATTAGTAATACCGCTTCCAAAGAAAGGAAATCTAAAAATGTGCAAGAACTACAGAACCATTAGCCTTATTAGTCATCCAAGTAAGGTGATGTTAAGGATACTTTTGAACAGAATAAAACAGAAATCAGAAGAAATCTTGTCAGAGGAACAGGCTGGCTTTAGACCAAAAAGAAGTACCTCAGAACAAATCTTCAATATTAGATTACTTATCGAAAAACATCTCCAACATCAACACGATTTATACCATAACTTCATCGATTTCACAAAAGCCTTCGATCGAGTCTGGCATGAAGGCTTATGGCAAGTAATGAGAAAATTCAATTTTGATACCAACATCATAGATATCATTGAAGCACTATACAAGGACGCAAGCAGTGCTGTTTTTGCAAGCAACGACATTGGAGAATTTTTCAAAACAACTGTAGGAGTTCGGCAGGGATGTATCCTGTCCCCAGTGCTCTTTAATATTTATCTAGAACATATTATGCAGGAGGCTCTCTACGATTATAAATCAACCATATCGATTGGAGGCCGACCTCTGTGCAACCTACGTTTTGCTGATGATATTGATCTGATAGCTGGATCAGAATCAGAACTTCAAGACCTTACCTCTAGACTGGAGAAAGTAACAAGAACGTATGGGATGGAAATTAATATAGAAAAAAGCAAGAAATTGGTGAATAGCCATAAGAAACATGTTCCAACCAACATTACGTTAAATGGGCAAACGTTAGAAGAAGTTAACACCTTTAAATATCTCGGATCCACTATATGTAGTGATGGAAGATCAAGTAAAGAAATCAAGACAAGACTTGAGATGGCCTCAGCTGCCATGACAAGGTTGAATGTGATCTGGAAAAGTAACATCAGTTTTCCTGTGAAGATCAAATTATACAAATCACTTGTATTATCTATTCTCTTGTATGGGTGTGAGAGCTGGACACTCACTGCAGATACGGAGCGAAGGATTCAGGCTTTCGAGCATAAATGTTATAGAAGAATTTTGCGCATTTGCTATAAAGAGCACAAAACAAATGTCTATGTTAGAGAGAAGATAAACACCTATGCAGGCCACCAAGAACCACTTTTGTCAATAGTGAAACGTCGAAAGCTTGCCTGGTTTGGGCATGTAACTCGTCATGACTCCCTTTCGAAAACGATCCTTCAGGTACCAGTCGAAGGTAAACGGAGAAGAGGAAGGCAGAGAAAATCCTGGGCTGATAACATCAAAGAATGGGCAGGACACGGTTTTTCCACACTTGTACGCATTGCTGAGGATAGAGAGCAGTGGAGGACCCTGTCTGCTGATGCTTCCACCATGGCACCCCTGCGACCCATGACGGGTTACGGGCTGAGATGATGATGATATATATATATATATATATATATATATATATATATATATATATATATATATATATATATATATATATATTCTTTCTTACCCTCAAGTACATACAGTCGAGCTGTTAATGGTCACACAGTCTGCTCTCAGATGCAGAAGGCAAAAGAAGTCTCTCTCTGACAGACTGCCGCGTCTTACTGTATTTGAAAATATTATGGCCTCCTTTCCATCGAGGGCAATTGCTTATATAGGTCAGGGCCGGCCGACATGGGGAGCTTACTGGTAAAGTGTGTTTGCGTTCCGAAATGCAGGCATACATTTGTCTAGATGTATAAATATGGAAAACCAGGAATTCAAATATCTTCCTTATTCCTGGACCGATTTCCTTCATCTTAGGCTTAAAATACGCCCTGGATTAGTCTTTAGCTTTATAGATAATTGTCTTTTATATCATACTTCCATCTTTTCCTACTCGTAGCCTAAACAACAAAATTTTGGAATTGTCTGATGTCTCGATGCATTCCACTCGAGATTTCTCCATTAATATATCACTTCCCGTGGAAATCTTTGCACAGACTTATAGATGAACCTTCCCATTTGTAAATTATGATCCTCTTCCGTGTTGTACTTCGCTCCTAATGCTGCAGTTTATCTCCAATTCCAACAATGTTACACAGATTGAGAGCTCGGCTTTTTTAGGCTAATACTTTTTGTAAACACTTCATGAAGGTGCGGTTTCATTGGTTCGTCTTGCATCCTTTATTTATGAAGTATGGTATACTGTTTTGGTAAGAATGACGTGTTGTGAATCAGACTTCATGACACTCTCTCTGGTCTTGTTTATGGAAATGGCAATTATTAAGCTATAATGTAGCTTCTCCTCTTTCTTATTAAGTTGCTCGTCCCATGGTTGACTTAAAGTGAATACGTTCTGTCCTTGAAATCTTACCATCTACAGAAGCTTCATTTCGATTGTCTGGTTTTCATATCTTATATTCTTACTTACTTCTTCTTCTTCTACCTGGGTGTGTAGAGGTTAGTCAGAGAGATAGTCATGCTGTAATGTCAGCTGTCTTCCTTTTGGCCTGATCCGATCCCCGGTCCTTCAGGGATTGTCTGATGTTGTCCTCTCTGCGAACTCTGGGTCGTCTTGGAGGTCTGGGTCCCTAGCGAATGGTTTCCCATATTTGTCGTGGTAGTCTGGTGTAGTTACTCAATTTGCGTGTACTATCAGCTCTGTCCTTTTCGCCTCTGTCATCAACATGCATTTCTTTTTCTTATTTTTGTGTGTTTCATCTCCATATGAAGAATAGACCCTCATTTAACTCATGCCATCCTTTCACCTCCAAATCTGAAGCCATAAATTACACGATAATAGTTTATTACCACGATAATAGTTTATTCCCACGATCATAGTTTATTCCCACGATCATTGTTTATTCCCACGATCATTGTTTATTCCCTGTGGATTTTCAGACCTAGCTATTATAATCTCTCCTCCGGTATTCTTTTGTGAAGCATCTGGTTTCGGGTTACGGTATAAACAGCCAAGGCTATCAGCAAAGTCCAGTTTGGATGGATGAATGAATAGATGGATGGATGGATGGATGGATGGATGGATGGATGGATGGATAGATGGATAGATGGGCTGGCGGGCATACTTAATCGCTGACTGATTGATTGGATTGAAATAGAACTGATTATATTGCATTACATTTGATTAAGAAGATTTATTAGTCTGGACTTTTTGAATAAATTGGACTGATTGATTAGATTGTTAGAGACATTGAGATTTAAGCATGTTGAACCATTGCCTTCATTCATTGCAGAGACATCAGCATCTCTTCCTTCAAGCAGCGTGATCACCAAAGCTCGAAGTGAATTATGCAACGATCCTGGAGTCAACTTTGATTGCATTGCCCAGTTTTCCAGCAGAGAGCAACAAAATGAATTACAAACGTGTTTGACAAATAAACTTGGAGCTTTAGATACATCGAAGAAAAGCCAACAAGAGTTAACATGTTTGGCTATGGACATTGGAATCCAATGTTCAGTTGGTGTGATGAAACAATGTGATGTCCACACCGGCAGCGTAATGGAAAACCAGGTCAAACAGTTTATTCCACGAGATCAGTGCCCTTCAGCCGGTGGTGGTGATGGTGGTGCAAATTCCATCATTGTTAAACAGGGCGTGGTCTGGTGGTGTACAATAATGTTTGCAACTGTCATGTTGTATTTCTTTTAATCTAAGCTTTAATTACATTTTTTTTTTAAGTTTTGATTATAATATTATTCAACGCACCGAAATTTGGTGTGCGTGGGGAACTAGAAATCAGGTATCTATTAGCTAAAAGATTTTACTTAGAAGGCATAAAATACATATCTTTTTTAACAAAACTGTAATCAGGACAATCATAAAGCTACATACTTTCATGAATGGGTGGTTACGTAGAATACAAGGTTTGAAGTGGTATGACAAGATCATTAATGTGGAACTGATGTCAAGAAACAGACAAGTGCCAGTGGTACGAGAGATGTGAAGAAAACGCTGGATATGGACAGGACGCACATTGAGGAAACCTGATGATAGCATTACAAGGCAGTCCTTGTTCTGGAACCCCCAGGGTAAGAAAGGTAGAGGTATACCAAGAAACACACGGAGAAGAGAACTGGAGACAGACATGAAGAAGACATGGAAAGATTTGAGCTGATGGCACGGGACAGGAAAACTCAGCATAAATGTTGAAGTACTTAGTGAGCTCAACGATGATGATGATGATGATGATGATGATGATGATGATGATGATGATGATGATGATGGTGATGATGATGATGATGATGATGATGATGATGATGATGATGATGATGATGATGATGATGATGATGATGATGATGATGATAATCATGACAGGAAAAGTATATGTTGCGTGCACATACCAGACCTCATTCTGCTTATCAGCCCTTTGTCACCTGCAGTCAAATACAGATGTATTCGAAGAAAAAAACATCCTTGTACATTAGTCAATCCAAAATGAATGATTGGCGAAAGAAAATTTGGTTCAAGTACGCTGCTATTTTTCAATAAAAACTGTATGGATTACACTATCAATGCATGAGTTAGTGTCACGAGTGGTTTTCAGAGTCTGTCTGAGACCAGACAAAAAGTCTGTGTGACGTCTGAGACAAGACGAAAGTCTGAGTAGGGACTACGAAGACAGATGAGTAATAGTGTTGAATGTGGATGGAGTGAATTATAGCTATCAGGAGTGGAAGAACAGTGACTCTCCCCTCCTGCCACTCAATGACTATGTTTCTAAGCTACTTTCGATTCCCCCTCTCTCTTCTTGGAGTAAGGTTTAGTGCACATTAGTGACTCCACAAACAAACAAATGCAAGTACAGATAGTAAAGTAGTCTGATCCGCCGATGGATTGTCTAATTTATTAACACACAAAAAACTATGGCAAAGCAGGAAGTTATCAAATCACAAACCATCAAAACACACAGAAAGCATTTCACAAAATCTAGTAACCACAATGCTAGTAATAATAATAATAATAATGAGCATAATCCACCCAGATTCAACCTCCCGATAATTTTGGGTAGATGTTTCTGTTAATCCTTCTGCAGGGACCCCTGAAATAAAGAAGTCCCTAAACAACAAATATAACCCGCTGACTTCTTCTTGTCAGCAACACAGCTATTACATTCAACAAGCTCTCTTCCTCCCAAACAATTATCTGAGTGCAATCTCCAAAAGTCCTTCTTCGTTGGCACATCTGTATTTATATTCCGCTTGAAATTACAGCATGTTGGCTGATCGCAGACAGGAGAGACATTCACCCTATCCTCTCCCAATGTGCTGCTGTTGATCCGTGGAAACAACGCCACTATAACTCCCCCACTGGAAAACAAATTTCTCAGGACGAATGCTAACTCTTCTAAATGCACAGTTGTACTGTAAATCCGGGATCTAAAGGGGATAGCTATGAATGCACTCCAGATTTAATTATGCTTTGGAGGTAATCAATCCATTTTTGCTAAAACCAGCCACTCTTGTGAAGGCGCGTCATAATATGGACGACGTAACTCCACTTACTTTGCGAGGTAGCGTCAAAAAGTATTCCCAGTAAGGGAAATCTCCCGAATGAACCCCTAAGAGGGTGTGGGGAAAATAACAACTGTAGTTGGTGGGGACACCCGAGTGTAAAAGGGTAGCAGCTTTATCCGGCCTTTCCAGGAAGGCAATATAGGTCGATGACTCAGAGTTCCCTTCACTCCATCGGAGTGAACCGGTGCTTGCTGAAATGAAAACATGTTCAAAAATCTCTTCATCTAGCCAACGTCAAATCAAAACAACATTGAAAACAAAGCAATTGTATACACAGGCACAGATTAACTATTTATAACCATTCCAACCCCAAACGCTGGACAGTGCTTGACCTGATCCCACAGTTTATCTCTCTTTCCCCTTCTCACTGACCGTTAAGCAGATGCTTAATAATTAGGTGTCTGGGCAAGCTTAATCGCGACTTGCGTAATCAGGGGGGTACCAGCGGCAAGCGTGGGGTTTGTTGGTATGTAAACATTCCTGCCCATTTACTTGGCACGGAACTGACCTTATAATGTATCAACCAGTTATGTCTGACACACACAGGCGTCTAAACGAAATCGCAACGCCCGTCTAAGGTTATCGCACTGGCTGTGACAAACTTAATACTATCATATTTACGTGAACGCTAAATGACAACATATACGGCTTCTCTGGGTAAACCTCTAAATGAATTACAAATGTCCATATAATAAACAAATAATCAAATAAATTAATCTTACGTGTTGTGAAGAATATACAATGGTCCGCTACGTAGGCCAGAAAAAAAAACAATCGCTTATGGTTACACTCTGTGTTAACAAGACTTCCCTACACATAACAATCAGTTACATATACTTCGAGAGGGAAAATTATTCTATTAGTGAAACAAGTCAGATATTTGTAAACTTCGTGAATAAGAAGGTTCTCCAGAAAGGCTTAAGTGAAGCATCTAAAGTTACACAACCATTTGACTTTAGAAAAAACACAAAGTGGCATACAAACACAATTTCTTTTAGAAAAAAAAAAACTAACTATAGCTTCTAAGTGTTCGTTGGGTACTGGCCGAACATTGAAAATGACAGAACCCACTATAATAAAGTATAATGACTATGTATAAATCCCAAGGAAAAATAATAACAACTACCAAGTTACTTAAGAATTCTTCCCGAGATTGTGAAGAATTTCCTACACTAACAGTAGCTGGCAAACTGCACAGATCTCTCTATCTAGCGACAGGAGTTCCAGAGACTGACAGCATTTAGAGACAGAAGGGGACTCAAAATATATTGTAAGAACAGGCCGCATGTGTCTAAGCGTGGGTTAACACTTGCATAGAAAATGCAGAAAACAAAATCGTTACTTTCCTCGGAGAAGTCTCCTGGCGACGCGCTAAAAAAAGTATTTGCGTAACAGAGTGACTGTTATTACGCTGTGAGGGTCCCAGACTTTCCCAGGAATCAAAAACACAGGGCAGTTTTTGCCGCCCAGCGAGAAGCGTTGGAAACGCGACACAAATACATTCTTACCCGCATTAAAAGACTTTTTCATCTCCGCTGGCCGCGTTCGCGGGAGAAACAGGGGAGTTAACTTGTCAGATCAAAGTGACATGTTAGCAGTGACAGAACTAGAAAAAAAAGATGAAAACTAGGCGTGTCTAAAATCAAGAAGAAATTTGGGTGGGTGCTAGCTCCACCCTGGGCCAAATTTTTCAAACCCAGCGTTACAGTTAGCAACATAATTGTATTTTCTCACCAGGTGTCTGACACATCATAAGAAACATTTTCCAGTACGCAACGACACAAAAAAATGTAAGAAAAGTGTCTTATAAATATATAGGGCACTACTGAATGAAAGATCTTCATTCGATATATCATTTATTGTTACCTCAAATTATCACCATCATCGGGTGCCATCTCCACAATAAAGTAGGCTACAATGGATCTCCAATGTCAGACTTGATGGTGCACTCTGATTGACTCTTTTCTGTCCATCTCTTGATGGTATCTTCCCACTTATAGGTCAGTCTTTCTCTTGCGCATTTGCCTTCAACGCTTCATTCTGTTATGGTCTTCATCAAGGTGTTACGTCTTTATACATGTCCAAAATACTTTAGCTGTCTAATTTTGATCTCCTTCATAATTCTCTGTTTATTCCTCGGTTTGCTAGGATCTATTTATTTATTGTCTTCTCTTTCCATAAGACGCACCCCCCCCCCTTCCTCCCCTCCCCATTCTTTTATATATCCTTTATTGTTACTTGGAAAATAAATTATTAAAAGAACTGCCCGTGTATTTCTCGAGGGTCTATGGGGAGACAAAGAAAGAATATGACTACTACTCCCTCAAGCGTGTCGTAAGAGGTGACTAATAATGAGGTCGTGCATGAGACCAGCAATTATAACACATAAGGAAGGGAAACCCGAGGCCAGTAAACAGTAAATAAATATTAGACAAACGTAAAGGTATGTTGTCAGGCACTCGTAAGAAATAAAGAAGTAGAACACTAGACAACAGAAAAACAAAAACAATAGACGTGAGTGGCTTACTCAGGACTCGAACCCAGGACCTTCCGTGCGACAACCCCGCCTAGCTATGCAAGCGAATCACACTATCCTCCCTGCCATCTAGGCAGGCTAGTAACCTCATTATGTGAAACACTTTGCTACATAAAGTACAACTGCAAAAGGGCCTGACTGCTTTGATGCGGGTTTTCTGCACGGTGGGTCAGCATTAGTGGTGGCTCTAAGCGCCATAAAGAGCGAAACGAGTTTTCAAGCCTTAAAACTTGAACCAATGTAAATAGAACCAGTACTGTCACCGTCGATATTTGGTTAATGGTTAATGACCTGGGCGCGGAATTCAAAGACAAAATAAACAAACAAAATTTACAGAAAGTCAGTAATCTGGAGAACCTTCTTCTTCTTCGTACACTCTCAGACGTCAACTTGAATATGTTCAAAGAAAGCAGTGGTCAGCTTGAGGCTTTTTGCATCTCCATAGAGTTTTTCCAGGAATGGTCCTGGTGTCGGCCATATGTGCTTTCTCTGTTACTCCTATGTTGGGCATCTTTGAAGAAGATGTTCAGCAGTCAGTTTATTAGTGCCACAGTTACACTCATCGGTAGAATGAATAGACGATATTCCTATCTTTTGCGGTCCGTGCCGAGCCTGAAAATCACCACTTGTTCACTTCTGCTGAGCAGGTAATATGCATTATTTTGTGTGTGCCCTGGATGGTCTGCATCCCATTTGTCCCTGTATCTGCTTCTGATAAAGCTCTTTGCCTCTTCGAAAGTTCCACTTTCCTTTGACAATCTGTCAGCCTGTTCATTACCTGGGATGCTACAATGAGAACCAAAATGAACCTCACCAAATTTTATTAGGACCTACAAGCAGATCCGGCATCTTAGGCAGTGCGAGCGGTGGGGCAGGGTGTGCTTAAATCAAAACAAAAAGGACGGACATTATAGTGCGATCCAAGTCAATAGTATGAAATTGACCATTATAAGAGAACAATGCAGTACGGTATGGGATATTCGAAACGAGACCTTGTACCGCCTTAAACATTCCCGAGGACCGGCTCTGCCTACAAGTTCAAATAAAAACGGTTTCAGAATGGAGAAAAAAGTGGAACTTCTAGTGAAATGCAAACAAATAAACAACAGTAGGAATGATAATCATTAGACGTAGGGTAGTGAACACACACAAAAAACCAATGATATAAAAAAATGCAAGAACATAAACTGACTAAAAACTGGTTTTACTGGTGTTGGTGATATGTGAACAGTACGATATAATAAATTACTGTATGTGGTGAATGGCAACAGAGTTGCTCACCCCTGCTCTACTGAATGATCAACGTGACTCTTGTAGCAAAAATGTAACCTTTGTTTTAAAATTATTTATTTTCTAAATAGTCTTTAAAAGCTGCCGTAAATTTTAGGTCATAATCGAAGATAAAAGAGTATTAACATTTGGACTAATCGATTTTCTGATGATTCGGGATCTACCCCGATACCAATTTGTCAAAATCAAGTGTGACAACACATTCTAAAACAAAGGCGTATTTTTATTTGAAAATGATCTTCTATGTCAAATTATGCTTGTATTACAGTTATTGATACTTTTACTTTCATTACAATTAAAAACGTTAGTTTCTGACTATCTTGTGTGTGTGTTTCCGTGTGTAAGTTGTTTTTTAATACAAAATTTCCTATAAAAATGTTTATTGACCAATTATCTTGAGATGTGGCACATACGTTTTCCACTGCAGCTTAAAACTTGGTTTCCAAGACAGATCTCTTACCAGAATTGTGATTTATTGTAAGGAAAAAAAGGTAAAGGATCCCATTACACGCCCATTGAGGCATATTGTGAATATGGTGTTATGTCCATATTTTCTTGACCATCGGCACACTAGAAGAGTAATGTGGTCAGCATCACGCCGGCCGCCTTAACCTTCCCAGAGTTGCTCTGGTACCCAATTCATGAGGCTGGGTCGACCCCGGATCCGTCTGCGGTCTAAAAAATCCCACCTCAACTGGGGATTGAACCATGGACCACCGAGCTAGGAAGCCAGTGCACAACCCACTACGCTACCGCGGCTCCAAGGTACTACTGTAGGAAAGTAAATATTAGAAATTTAACTATACTAGATTTAGCATCGGGAAGTGGGGTGACCAGTTGCCTTCATCGCTGCCTTTTCCTTCCCTAACTCAAGAGCAAAGCCAGGTTCCCATTTACAGCTGGGTAGACTGGAGCGTGTGGATACCATGAATCGAACCCGGCACCTTTACCGCGACAGACCAGCGCTCTAACCCCTCAACATCGGCAGTACTAAACATAAAAAAACCTAATATTCATCAACTAATTACTAAGCAGCCCCGTGTAGTTCCTGGGGGTCTCTGTGGAGACAAAGAAAGAATAGGACGCTGCCCCCTTAGGCATATTGTACACGGCGACTTAAATGAGGTTTGGCATGGGGGCTGACAACCTCATCTTGTAATACAAATTGCCACAGAAACCACGGCTGCAAGAGCAAGTAACTGTTTTTGCAGGCTTTTTGTTGAACCAGCTGAAGTTATGGCTACATGCTTTGTAAGGAGCGTGAAAAGGATGATGATGTATTACTAACGAGATTACTGCCGGATTGGAGCTCGTAATCTTGACCAGTGATGCCACTCTGAATTTTGGAGGACACAAAAAAAAAAAAACTAGATTTCGGCGACTTGGGTTCCTTTAGGCAGTGTTTTGGGCTACTTTGGAGGTGGCGTTCTTCTACTAATGAAGGAAAATGACACCTAAACGGGACCAAACAAACCTAGATCTAGGTGAATGCACCTAGGAGTGGCAACGCTGATGTTGACACAGAAATTTGAGCGTTATTATTAGAAAATTACTGCTTGAGTAAGTTTTCTTTGAGAAGTAAAGCTTTTGGTAAAATGCCATCTTGAGCTTAAGCATTTGGATTCATTCACACGTTTACACAATGGCCTGCTAGAATAGCGTCGTATCTTCTTCTTCTTCTTCTTCTGCTCCTTCTGTTTTATTCCTTATGAAACATTGAACTACCACTGCGGCTGGTTTTCTTGCCGGAAGCCTGCACTAAGCATTCATGTGTTCTTGCTGTAGTAGGTTCTGAAGCAATTTGTTTGACATGAAACAGCTTGCTAGTCCCCTGTGTAACTTCATGTTAGTTGCCTCTTACGTGATGCCTGGGGAAAACGGTAATCTTCTTCATTCTCGTCTCATCAGAGACCCCCGTTAACTACACGAGATTATTTTCGTATCAGACGTGCATAACTGATAGTTGTTACATTTACAATTTGCTTGGTATGAAAGTCTACTGCTGGGTTTCTCAAAAGAGGTTGCAAGGGTTACCGCGAGAGATCGTTTTTTTGTTTTTAGCTTTGCATGCCGGGCAATGTTAGAGCTCGCAGTGGTGGGCAGTGACCAAGAAGCCCCGTATCCCAGTGCATAACAGGACTGTAATCACTGTAGTGAAGTCTGATTCACAACACGTACTTCTGACCAAACGGTACGTCATACTTTATAACAGCATTTGCTAGTAGACCCAATGAAAAGGCTTCCTCATTCGGTTGTTTACAATAAGTAAATAGGCATTCAACATGGAGTCTCAAATCTGTGTAACCTTATCGGAATTGGGGGTAAACTACAGCATTGTGAGCGAAGTACAGCCTGGAAGAGGTTAGTAATTTAATAATAGGAATGTTACTGAATAGGTAGGCGTAAAGACTTCCACGAATAATATTATACGAATGGAGAAATCTCGAGTAGAATGCATCGAGACATTAGGAAAGTCGTAGATTTTGCTGTTTCGGCTAAGCATAGGAATATTTGGAAGTAGGAAATAAAAAAACAATCATCTAGATAGATATCCAGGGCGTATTTTAAGCCTAAGATGAAGGAAATCGCTCCAGGAATAAGGAAGATAATTGAAATCTTAGTTTTCCATATTTGCACACCTAGACAGATTATGCATACATTTTGGGTACGCGAACACACATTTCAGCAGCTGCTTTCTCTGTCACCGGATATGACCTATATAAGACCCTGCCTCTTGCGAAAAGAAGTCCATTCAATTTTGAAGAATACAGCGAACGCCAGTTATGTTAATGAAGATTGCCTTTGCCTTCTGTATCCGAGAGCAGACTATTATAACCATTAACAGCTCGACTGTATGTACCTGAGGGTAAGAAAGAATGCATATATATATATATATATATATATATATATATATATATATATATATATATATATATATATATATATATATATATATATATATATATATATATATATATATATATATATATATATATATATATTAATTAATTCAATTGTGCGTTAGAAAGTGTGTAGATGTGTTTTGAACTACTGTGTAATTTCTGGAGGCAAAACCAAGCCAGTATATATTCAAATAATTTGAGAATGGTAGCGAAAGTGTGTCTATAGTTTAAGAAAAGTATTTAAAGAATTATTTCTTGAAAGAATGGACCACACACCAGGAACATAGGAAAGGATGAAAGTAATTACTTTACTGTATTGATTGATATATTACTTAGTATGTTACACAAGACCTAATAAATGTATGGAGGCGAATCATGGACAGATAGCTATAACCAAGGAATTGGAGAAAGATATATTCACAGTGAATTGGATTGTGTTATTACTGAGTTGTTATGCCCTGTGCGTCTACTTGCACATTGTCTGAAAACTGTCTCTCATCCCCTACATCTGTAATAGAGGGATAATGATAGACAATATGGTGGTTAATCCAATATGTTTCAGGTTACATCTTGTCATCCCAGTACACGTTAAAAAGTCAGCCACTACTAAAGGTTCTAGTGGTGCAAGCGCTCTTTGAGTTCAGAGGGACAGTAACCCATTGCCTACTGCCTGGATGAATCTCATGTGATCTTTCCTTCCATGACAGAAGTGTGACAGGCTTCAATACAACAGATAAGTGGCCAAACAAGGCTACTGTTCAGAGTGCACCAGCATAACCCCAATTAAATGACAGAATTATCTAATGATGACATCTCGATGGGCATAGTTATAGCAGTGATTGACTAAAATTCAATAACTGTGAAGTGAACTAATATTGAGCTTAAAACATAGACAGTCTACAACTCGAAGTACAGCCAAGAAAGAAGAACTATTTCTATAAAATTCAATGACTGTAATTATTTGTGAATACTTAACAAGGAATTTTATTAATTGTGTTTTTCATCAATTTTAAGTTCAGTGAAAGATTTTCACATAAAAAAAAAGAAAACTTGTAAAAATAAATTGTAAATATTTACCAGCAGACTTACTTAAATTATTTAAGTTAAGTTCTAGTTCTTGTTGGTAGATAGTTTAGTTAATACCCCTAGCAGAGCTTAATATATAAACAGAGGAGGAGCAAGTAGGAACCTGGGGTAATACATTACCATCTTCTCTAGGAACTTATACAGCTTGATCCTACCTTTGATGTCCATACACCCTTACTCTTTTCAGAGAAGGGGGTATTACTTATAAGACCAGACTCTTATCTGGCACTATCCTGGTATCACCTGATACAACTTTGTGTCCAGGATACTTTATAATTTCAATAACAATACAACCTTCTCGCGACAATCACTCTTGCACATACCATATTTTATTAGTATCGTGTAGAGTAGACATTTCTGAAAGGAATATAAGTATATAAACCAATAAAAAGGTATTGAATCAGTTCTACAAGTTAACGGTTCACGTGAAACAAGGGACGTTTCGGGTTTAACCCTTCATCAGCCACAGTTACAAACAGGTGACAAGGACACGAATTACATATAGGCACTACAAAAACATACGATGATGAGAAACATACAGACAATGAGCGATACAAGCAGATAGAAAAAGTAAACAACCACAGTGATGAGCGAAAAATTAACAATAATAATACAAGAAAATCGAAATACTGAAAGAAATACCGAAACAATTTCTACAATTTCTACGAAACGAAAAAAAGAATGAACAAAACTATCGAACAAGTAAAAGGTCACTTAGCTAGATCAGAAGATGCTTGAAATAAAACACTGAGGCACCTTATCAACGAAATCATATAAGGAAATGACATTTAAGATAGCGACAATAAGATACGAAACGAACCAAAACAAAAATTTTTCAAAACTCTTTTTCATTCTTCGTTATCTGTTGCTTTTTCCGATCTATCTTCTTAATGTTTTTGTTTTGGTTCGTTTCGTATCTTATTGTCGCTATCTTATATGTCATTTCCTTATACGATTTCGTTGATAAGGTGCCTCAGTGTTTTATTCCAAGCATCTTCGGATCTAGCTAAGTGACCTTTCACTTGTTCGATAGTTTTGTTCATTCTTTTTTTCTTTTTGTTGATTATTTACTTTCTTGTTTCGGTATTTCTTTCAGGTATTTCGATTTTCTTGTATTATTATTGTTAATTTTTCGCTCATCACTGTGGTTGTTTACTTTTTCCATCTGCTTGTATCGCTCATTGTCTGTATGTTTCTCATCATCGTATGTTTTTGTAGTGCCTATATGTAATTCTTGTCCTTGTCACCTGTTTGTAACTGTGGCAGATGAAGGGTTAAACCCGAAACGTCCCTTGTTTCACGTGAACCGTTAATATATAGAACTGATTCAATACCGTTTTATTAGTTTATATACTTATATTCCTTACCAGTTTTACAGCAGCCCCTTAATTTATTTCTGAAAGGACTGTTAGGCTTTCTTGGTAAAATAAGGTAACATAAAAAAATCAGGTACGAAAATTTAAAAAAAAATTAAAACTGAAGTTTCTTCTAACTCCACTACTGACTTGCATTAGAGTTCATACCCTTTGTTATCTACACTACTGACTTGCATTAGAGTTGATACCCTTTGTTATCTACACTACTGACTTGCATTAGAGTTGATACCTTTTGTTATCTACACTACTGACTTGCATTAGAGTTGATACCCTTTGTTATCTACACTACTGACTTGCATTAGAGTTGATACCCTTTGTTATCTACACTACTGACTTGCATTAGAGTTGATACCCTTTGTTATCTACACTACTGACTTGCATTAGAGTTGATACCCTTTGTGAGGAAGGGGAACCATACAAAAAGAAGAGGCTAATAAGTTGGCCAAAATAAACAGATCCACAGAAGAAAAAAAAATCATTCTTTACTCAACAGAGCAATGACAATTTTCATTGGATTACTACATTTATAACTTACTGATCACGCTCAAGACCTTACCTCTAGACTGGAGAAAGTAACAAGAACGTATGGGATGGAAATTAATATTGAAAAAAGCAAGACATTGGGGAATAGCCATAAGAAACATGTTCCGACCAAGCTTACGTTAAATGGGCAAAAGTTAGAAGAAATGAACACCTTTAAATATCTGGGGTCCACTATATGTAGTGATGGAAGATCAAGTAAAGAAATCAAGACAAGACTTGAGATGGCCTCAGCTGCCACGACAAGGCTGAATGTGATCTGGAAAAGTAACATCAGTTTTCCTGTGAAGATCAAATTATACAAATCACTTGTATTATCTATTCACTTGTATGGGTGTGAGGGCTGGACACTCAATGCAGATACGGAGCGAAGGATTCAGGCTTTCGAGTATAAATGTTATACAGTAGAAGAATTTTGGCGCATTTGCTATAGAGCACAAAACAAATGTCTATGTTAGAGGGAAAATAAACACCTATGCAGGCCACCAAGAACCACTTTTGTCAGTAGTGAAACGTCGAAAGCTTGCCTGGTTTGGGCATGTAACTCGTCATGACTCCCTTTCAAAGACGATCCTTTAAAGATCAGTCGAAGGTAAACGGAGAAGAGGAAGGCAAAGAAAATCCTGGGCTGATAACATCAAAGAATGGATAGGGCACGGTTTTTCCACACTTGTACGTATTGCTGAGGATAGAGAGCAATGGAGGCCCCTGTCTGCTGATGCTTCCTCCATGGCACCCCTACGACCCATGAGGGGTTACGGGTTGAGATGAGATGATGATCACGTTAATAATTTTTATGCAGGGGTTCCCTGAGACCTAAAAATTAATTAAAGGGTTTCTCCAGGCTAAAAAGGTTTGAGACAAGCTGGTCTAATGTCTGCTTTTGTCAAGGGAGAAAGGATGGATTAAAAAATAATAATAAAGAAAGGTAATGCGTTTTATTAAGATAAGGGATACCGAAAATTGCCTACATTACCGCCATAAGACCCTCGTCACCGACAAAGGGGCAAAAACAGAATGGTAAGAAAGACAGAACTAAAGGAAAGACATAAAAAAATAAATAAAATTGATACAACCCGTGCATCAGCATATCCAGTTTCGTTGTGATGTATAGTAGATATGTACACATGTGAAATGAAAGAAGCCATCTCACTTGTTTTGCTGCAAAATACGGGAACGGTGCACATTCCACTGAACTCTTGTATGAAGGTTGTGTAATGTACCATCACAATCACCAATGCTGCTACTACTATTACCATCACAACTACAGACATAAACACCACCACTACTATTACCATTACAACCACCAACACTGCTACCTACTATTATAACCATTACCATCACAACCAGAAAGAACAGTTACTTCTATAATCATTACCGCCCTAACCACCAACACTTCTACTACTATAACCATTACCATCACAACCACAGATACTACTGTAACCATTAACATCCCAACCACTAATATTGCTACTTCAGTCATCATTACCACCACAACCACCAAGAGCAGGAACTAATAAAACCATTACCACTGTTGTGTAATCCTGACAGTTCATGTTTTAGGATTCTTTCAAAGTAGACCGACGTACGGATTTACGTAACAAGGATTGAATTAATAAACCAGACAGGACGATCCAAGGTTTAATCCACATAATAAATGCAACAGAACAAACTGTTTAAAAATATTAAGTTGTGTAATCCTGACAGTTCATGTTTTAGAATTCTTTCAAGATGGATCGACGTACGGATTCACACAACATGGATTGAAGGAAATAAACCAGGCCAGGACGATCCAAAGTTTAAACCACATAATAAATGTAACAGAAGAAAATGTGTTTTGATCATTTCAGGCTTCACTTTCTGCCATCACACGTCGGGTATCTTCTGTCTTGACCCATATCATTCGTACTGAACATATTTATACTGTCGGGTCAGGATTAATGTAAACTGCAGATACAGTATTATTGCCGGTGATTTAACTATTCTCTTTTCTTTCTCCCATTCTGCAGACATGGCCAAACTGCAGAATGGGAGAAGACCGGCTACCACGACAAGCATGGGAAACAAAGAGCCAGGGATCCAGACCCCAGGACGACCCAGAGTCTGCTGGGAGGACAACATTAGACAATCTTTGAAGGACCGAGGACTAGAATGGAACCAGGCCAGGAGGAAGACAGCCGATAGGATAGTCTGACGCTCTCTCTTCCAAAACTCTACACCTCACGGTAGAAGGGGAACGACTAAATAAGTAAGATTTAACTATTTATCCCCACGGGTACCTGAGAGGCTAATCTGTCTCGGAACTCCACAAAACTGGAACTATTTTAATAATCCACACATTAAATGGACATCTTGTCCTTCCACCGACCGGACCAACGTTCAGTCTCCCTCTGACATCACACTTTCACTCTGATGTCATCCTTCGCAAAAGCATTTACTTCTTTTATAAAGCCTGTGCAACGATATAATTGAAGGAATCCGCTATCGGGAAAACCCGAAATCTTCTATGATCATGTGCATTTCTCAACAACCACCACAACCACATACACTACTATCTATTACTTTAACCATTACCACCACAATCACACACACTGTTACCTACTACTAAAACCATTACAACCACAAGAACAGCTCCTACTATAACCATTGTCACCACAACCACCAAGAACAGAGACTAATATTATCTTTACAATCACAAACACCAAAACCACTACTACTATAACCACAACCACCACACTCCTTCATCCACAAAGAGTGCCTTACATTTATATCCGAGTGCATTTCTCCTAGTTTTGGAACGGAGAGTAGATATCCAGCTAGTATTTTGATGTCTTTCGTTGCTTAGAAATAGGCTTGGACCTCATCATTTGCTCTCCTTCCACAAATTGGCATTCAGACCAATCATTTAAAAAAGCTATGTTTTATCTTATGGGTGTTTCAGCGATCTTACCTAAGTACAAAACACAAACAAAGAGAGAAAACATCTTACAAACATAATTACCTTTAGAAAAGTTAACGTTTTCAATTACCCTTGAATTTGTTTTCGCAACCAGTGGCGTAACTACCGCCTGCGTAGACAGGGCACGTTGCAGGGGCACCAACCTCAAGTGGGCCACGGAAAGTAGTGGTCGGAAGGCACCTCCGCCTTGATATATAAAGGTCAAATAGTGCCTAAGGAGAGACTACCGTAGGGGGGTGAAGTGTTAGTGATTTCATTATACTAGGTTCAGCTTTGAGAGGTGGGTGACCAGTTCCCTTCTCCGCTGCCTTTTCCATCCCTAACTCAAGAGCAAAGACATATACCCATGTACAGCTGGGTAAGTTGGACCGTGACGCCACGGTGTTTTGAACCATGTACTTTTGCCGCGAGAGATTCTGCCAATTCGACGTTTGACTTTATACTTGTATATATACTAGATACCTTTACACCTCACGGTAGAAGAGGAACGACTAAGTAAGTAAGTATATACTAGATGCCTTACCCGTTCTTTGCACGGGGAATCTTGCGATAACTTCTTTTCTTTCAAACATAAAATTACATAAAGGAAAAACGTAACTAAAGCTTAAGTTGTTTTTCACATATTAATCCGGTATTTTTTTATATTGTGTGACATAGCTTTACATAACAGAATTTCCTTTCTACAGTTCTATTGATCAAATCTGTTATTGACTTCTTTCCATGCCATGATTTCAAACTGTCCAGAATTTTTTCTCTTTGTCGTCACCTATTTCTTTTTCCTTCTATATTTCCTACTGTCACAATATACTCCACTTTCCTTCTATCCTTCCTATAGCCACAATATACTCCACTTTCCTTCTATCCTTCCTATAGCCACAATATACTCCACTTTCCTTCTATCCTTCCTATAGCCACAATATACTCCACTTTCCTTCTATCCTTCCTATAGCCACAATATACCCCACTTTCCTTCTATCCTTCCTATAGCAACAATATACTCCACTTTCCTTCTATCCTTCCTATAGCCACAATATACTCCACTTTCCTTCTATCCTTCCTATAGCCACAATATACTCCACTTTCCTTCTATCCTTCCTATAGCCACAATATACTCCACTTTCCTTCTATCTTTCCTATCGCCACAATATACTCCACTTTCCTTCTATCCTTCCTATTGCCACAATATGCTCCACTTTCCTTCTATCCTTCCTATAGCACAATATACTCCACTTTCCTTCTATCCTTCCTATAGCCACAATATACTCCACTTTCCTTCTATCCTTCCTATTGTCACAATATACTCCACTTTCCTTCTATCCTTCCTATTGTCACAATATACTCCACTTTCCTTCTATCCTTCCTATAGCCACAATATACTCCACTTTCCTTCTATCTTTCCTATAGCCACAATATACTCTACTTTCCTTCTATCCTTCCTATTGTCATAATATACTCCACTTTCCTTCTTTCCTTCCTATTGTCACAATATACTCCACTTTCCTTCTATCCTTCCTATAGCCACAATATACTCCACTTTCCTTCTATCCTTCCTATTGCCACAATATACTCCACTTTCCTTCTATCCTTCCTATTGCCACAATATACTCCACTTTCCTTCTATCTTTCCTATAGCCACAATATACTCCACTTTCCTTCTATCCTTCCTATTGTCATAATATACTCCACTTTCCTTCTATCCTTCCTATTGCCATAATATACTCCACTTTCCTTCTATCTTTCCTATAGCCACAATATACTCCACTTTCCTTCTATCCTTCTTATTGTCACAATATACTCCACTTTCCTTCTATCCTTCCTATTGTCATAATATACTCCACTTTCCTTCTATCCTTCCTATTGTCACAATATACTCCACTTTCTTTCTATCCTTCCTATTGTCATAATATACTCCACTGTCCTTCTATCCTTCCTATTGTCATAATATACTCCACTTTCCTTCTATCCTTCCTATTGTCACAATATACTCCACTTTCCTTCTATCCTTCCTATTGTCACAATATACTCCACTTTCCTTCTATCCTTCCTATAGCCATAATATACTCCACTTTCCTTCTATCCTTCCTATTGTCACAATATACTCCACTTTCCTTCTATCCTTCCTATTGTCATAATATACTCCACTTTCCTTCTATCCTTCCTATTGTCACAATATACTCAACTTTTCTTCTGTCCTTCCTATAGCCACAATATACTCCACTTTCCTTCTATCCTTCCTATAACCACAATATACTCCATTTTCCTTCTATCCTTCCTATTGTCATAATATACTCCACTTTCCTTCTATCCTTCCTATAGCCACAATATACTCCACTTTCCTTCTATCCTTCCTTTTGTCATAATATACTCCACTTTCCTTCTATCCTTCCTATTGCCACAATATACTCCACTTTCCTTCTATCCTTCCTATTGCCACAATATACTCCACTTTCCTTCTATCCTTCCTATAGCCACAATATACTCCACTTTCCTTCTATCCTTCCTATAGCCACAATATACTCCACTTTCCTTCTATCCTTCCTATAGCCACAATATATTCCACTTTCCTTCTATCCTTCCTATTGTCATAATATACTCCACTTTCCTTCTATCCTTCCAATAGCCACAATATACTCCACTTTCCTTCTATCCTTCCTATAGCCACAATATACTCCACTTTCCTTCTATCCTTCCAAAGCCACAATATACTCCACTTTCCTTCTATCCTTCCTATAGCCACAATATACTCCACTTTCCTTCTATCCTTCCAAAGCCACAATATACTCCACTTTCCTTCTCATAAAATGCCCAAAAGAAAGTGGATTGCTTGTTTCTAACCTGAGGAATAATTAACCTTTGCACATTGGTATCTTTCAAGACATCCACATTTTAGCTGCCCATGTTATTTTTAACATTCTTCTGTACAATCACATCTTTGTGACATATGGTGCTGTTCCTACTTGTTTACTAATTGTCCATAGCTCACTTTAGTATGTTAGGATTGTTCCTACATAACTCTGAAGAACTCTCTTTCTTACTTCCACCGGACAAAGAGTTGTTGCATAAAATGCTTTTCATTTTAAATAGAATACTGCTCTTACTTGGTATATTCTGCACATCACGTCTGAGATACAACATCCATCCGACTTGATTAATGTGCCCAGCTATTTGAATCTATGGACCCGTTTTAAAATTGTTCCATTTGCTTTTAAAAATCAGTCTGGAAAAATCGTTTTCTTCGAGATGACTATAGCTTCTGTCATTTTTTTTCCTAAGGCTTAGGACTTCATTTTAACTTTTTGACACTTCAAATATCAATCATTACCTTCAACTCATTTTCACTATTTGCCATTAAGTGTGTCTCATCGGCGTACCTCAAGTTAATTATATTGTGTCCACCCACTGCTTTTTCTGGCATGTCCTCTATGGATTTCATTTTTTTTTTTCACTGTGTAAATTGAACAGATCTGGTGACAGCACACATCCCGTGTAACACTTTTTTTACCTGCTGAAATTGTCATATTTGGCTGCTGATTCTTGCAGCTGCTTTTTGTTGTTAACACATGTTCTTTATTATTCTCAGGTCCTTACCATAGATGTTGTAACCGGATGGCCTACGCTAGCATTATCCGTGCTATTAATATGACTTAGAATAGGAAAAGCATTTACGACACTTCATCAAATAAAAGTGTAAGTTACGCTATTATAAAATAAGATAGAAACTGAAACTGAAACTAGTTCAAGTGGGCAGCCCAACGCTGCCTAAGGCGGGAGTTGCCATAGCAAAATAGTGATGTAAATGGGAATAGCCAAGATTGTTTCTGGAACAGCGAAGCTAAGCCCAATGAAATAAATAATAAAATATTCAGATAACCAATCAAAAGGTGGCGAGATCACGTACCACTTTAGGTGAACAAAATATTATAAATTAGAAATTAGTTGTATGAAGAGAACCTTAGCACATGAACGTGTTTTATATTCTGGTGTCGTGGCAACCTGGCGCTCCCAGATATATAACACAAAAGTCCGTCTCCTACACTCAAGACAAGATACTCTCCTACTGACATCAGTACAGTATTTGTTAAGCGAATAGCAATTTCTACATTAGTGGGAGAATTGCGATTATGCATTCTCAAGTGTATTTCAGTGTAAGTACACTTTCGAATTAGCTTGATAACTATTTCAGGTAACGTCAGTAAAGAAAAGCACACATGTCTAAGCAAGTAGCACTAATTGATTCGCAACTAGATAATCTACATAAAGAGGTAGAGGTACTGCTAACCATTACGCCTAAGGAGCTCTCTGAGAATATTAAGAAGACAGAACAATATCGAGAAATATATTTGTCACACGTTGTTGAAGCTTGCGTTGGCTATGTCACGGTGACGATGATTTCCATCAGGGAGCTCAAGAGATGCTCGAGTTCTTTCGCCGACGTCTTTATCCAGAACATGTTTTATCTGATGCTCTTAATCGCATCACACACGTCACTCGTCAGATGGCACTCACTACTTTTTTTTTTTTTTTTTTTTTTGCGTTCGCCCGCTAATACGTGAGTATCCCTTTATTTCTTGTACAGAGACAGGTGTCCCTCGCCATTCAGGCAAATACTCGCCGATTTCGGAGGTACCCATTGCAGCTGGGTCGGCTCAGGAGCCGCCAGTCCCTGGTCGACGACACTCCTTCTGGTCTCGAGTTAATCCAGTCCAAATCCCGGTCGACGAAAAATCCTCAAATGCCGTCGCCCGGGTTTGATCCTGTATAACCCGGTCGCCAGAGCGGTGTTGTAACCACTACGCTAGCGCGGCTCCCGCACTCACTACTAAACCTGCTGTCCAATCTGACAGACTCAAACTGGTTCTAACTTTCCATCCTCACTGTCTGGCGGTGAAGAGAATTCTGTTTCGACATCTGCCTATTCTCCACTCTGATCCTGATACCAGAGAGTTGTTTCATGATACCCCTTTTGTGGCATATCGTAGGGATAGGAATTTTAGGGATATTCTTGTACACAGTCGCTTGAGACATACTAGCCCTTCATACTTTGGTACTAAACCGTGCCAACGCCGTATATGTAATAGCTGTCTGTTTGTACTCCAAACTCAGACAGTAACTTTTCCGAAAGGAAAATTTGTCATTAGAGAGTCTTTCACGTGCGAATCCAGAAATATGATTTATGCTATCATCTGCAAGAAGTGTGGCATTACCTATATTGGTGACACTGGCAGACGTTTGGCAGACAGGTATTGTGAGCACTTAAATGACATTTATCATGGCAAACATTTACCGGTGGCCCTTCATTTCAATAGTCCTGACCATTCAGGTAATTCCGATATTCATGTCACTGCCTTCCTTTCATGTGTCGGTGATGACCGAACTCGCTTTTCGTTGGAGAATCGCCTCATTTTTCAAATGGGCTGTTTATCTCCAAAAGGCCTTAATGTTCAACGTCATTTTGCATAAATTCTGGTGGCTTTTCTCTCTTTTTCATTCTTCTTTATTCGTTGTTTTTTCGATCTATCTTCTTATGTTTTTGTTTTGGTTCGTTTCGTATCCTTTTGTATCTTTTTAAATTGTCGCTATCTTATACGTCACTTCCTTAGGCGATTTCTTGGACAAGCTACCTCAGTGTTCTATTCCAAGCATCTACGGATCTAGCTAAGTGACCTTTTACTTGTTCCAAGGTTTTGTTCATTCTCTTTTTTTCGTTTCGTTGATTATTTACTTTCTTGTTTCGGTATTTCTTTCAGGATTTACGATTTTCTTGCATTATTATTGTTCTGTTTTCGCTCATCACTGTGGTTGTTTACTTTTTCCATCTGCTAGTATCGCTCATTTGGTGTATGTTTCTCATCATCGTATGTTTTTGTAGTACCTATATGTAATTCTTGTCCTTGTCACCTGTTTGTAACTGTGATTGACAAAGGGTAAAGCCCGAAACGTCCCTTGTTGCATGTGAACCGTTAATTTGTAGAACTGATTCAATACCGTTTTATTGGTTTATATACTTATATATGTTGAAGTCAGACATGGAAAACTTGTAATATATAAAGACACAACTTTTGCTGGACCCAACTGAGTCATTTTGTAAATTGCCTTGACGTGCTTGTTCAAGTTTCACGTTAATAAAAGTTTTATCTGAGCTGCTGGAATTTGATTTCGTCTCTACATGTTGCTGAACTTATTGCATTGTAGACTATTCTACCACTTTACGAAATGTCACTTATAAAAACAACATAGAAGGATACGAACGAGCCTGGTACTCCAAACGTCCATCCAAGAATCACCGCCTCTGGCGGAGTTGGCCAGTATAAAAATAAACGTAACTTGGAAGATAAATAAAAAGAAATCTAAATTTGAACGCCATCATTAGGTCTGCAATCAGACGCCTAGTGATCATAAACCAAGAAAATCCTCACAGCCCGGCCACATACCTCTAAGTGGGGCCGTGAGCACTGTATACTGTCACATACCTCTAAGTGGGGCCGTGAGCACTGTATACTGTCACACACCTCTAAGTGGGGCCGTGAGCACTGTATACCGTCACATACCTCTAAGTGGGGCCGTGAGCACAGTATACTGTCACATACCTCTAAGTGGGGCCGTGAGCACTGTATACTGTCACATACCTCTAAGTGGGGCCGTGTGACAGACGAATTTCAGCGTCCCTGAACTGTTAGATGATATGGTAGACCCTGGGGGAGCATGAGAGCCCTCATTAATTTATGTTGCAAATTTAATCGCCAACGTGGGTCCCACGTTTTCTCATTAGTATGCACCATGGCAGAGTAGAGCTTTCACCACGTTTGCTCATTAATATGATAAATAGTTTTCATATGTGCATCCAGGAGTTTCGCTTTGTCTAAAGGGGAGGTAAAACCACGCCTACGGCCAATCTCTAGAGCGATTATAAATAGTTATTTACCTACTTTGCCAGTCCTCCTGCCTAGTGGGGCGTTGCCATTCAAACGAGGAAAGCGGTTTAACAATCAAAGAGGCAGCGGTGGTCCCAGAACGGACGAAGCAAGTTCTCGCCGTCATGTAACACGTCAGTGTGAACCTGAAAATCGCTCGTAGACTGAGACGAACGGGAAAGACGAGCGGTCAGACAGTTGAGCGGGGACTGGCGGCGCAGAATCTCGAAAGTTCCCAAATTTCAAATAAGGCGTTAAACTTAACATCTAGATATTACCTCTCATTTCATTTAATATATATATTGAGACCACTGAAGAATGCAGTTTATCATTCGTTTGCCAGCGATTTAAAGAAGCACTAGCTTATAGTAGAATCCTGCTAGATTTCCTCTGGATTTTCGGCTATATTGGAGTGAATTCATTCTGTGCAACGGGTGATCATAAACCTTTGCGTCCCAGCAAATTATATAGAGTCCACCAGACTCGGTTCTATAAACTCCAGAGATTTTTATAAACATTTAAATATAATCTCGCGGCGGCCCCGTTGGGGTCTCGCTCTCCGAATTTACCTGAGATAAAGCAACCCAAGAACATTTAAATCATAAATCAATAAAGTCTGTAAAGATAAACTGGAGAAGAACAATTGCCAGTAGCGATATATATAATTTTTACTGCTCTACTGTGGAAGAGAACATATATTTCCTGCATACTGTCAGTCACGTATTTTTCACTGGATTAAAAACCCCCGAAGAAAAAACATACCTCACTGATCAGTCTTTGTCATCACGCTAAAAGAAGTGTTCCACCACCAGCGGTGAAACTCCAGGAGACCACACCATTCTCATACCTGTATCCATGACAGTGCCATCCCATAGAAACTTTATATATAAAAGAATCAAAAGAAACACTAACGCTTCACCTTCCAGCGATTTCGGGACATTTTGCTAAACGCCTAAACCCGCTAAATCTGGGGCTGGAAAAGGAAGAAAAAGGACACATACATATGTTGTGTGTTTTCTTGCTGTTTGTATTTTTCTATAGAGTGCCAGATTCCACGATCGGTAAGTGTGTGTGAGAAAATTCGTGATGGCCATTGCTAGCGTGCATGAATGAATGAGATATATACATTTGCTAAAATTATAATTTGCTTTACCTGGTAAATACCTTTTTACTGTATTCCTTGTATTGTTCTCTTTATGTGGGATTTCTTACCTTTGTTTATTTTCCCTCCCTTAAATCTGCTTAGTCAAGGGAAACCATTGGAGAATAATAGTTCTCGTTTCCTACACCCCATACCAAATATTGTACCACCTCTTATCAGAATAAATTAATCTATTTTGGGTTAACTTATCTCCTTCTGATAACCACTTGTCTTTGGACTGGGTTTATTTTGCCTATACAAGCGGGAAGGGCATAATGGGATACTACTCTTCAACCCCCCCCCCCCCCCCCCCTTGTTATTTGTATTTTTCTGTAACTATGATTTTGACTGTACCATGCTAAATGTTGTGATTTTGGTTTAATGATAATAAACACCATAACCTCTTATTACCGTGTTGGCCGACCCATTACCCCATATATGTTATATGTAGTTTGTATTCACGTTCGTGTGTTTGTAGCACCAAATTGGTGTGTGTACATGAGTGTTTGGAAACTGGCAACAATTGTTTAGCCAGGAGAGATTTAGGAGTCTACAGATAAATAAAATTGTCGTAAGATAGGCAAATCGGAGAAGATTACCCGATTTCAGAGACTGTCCTTACTCTTCCCAGCACCCTTGTGAATCAACTATCTATTTCTTACCCCTTTCTATCATAGAGCCTTCACCATCATTCTTCACTCTAACGGGACCACTATTTCTAAGACCTATCTCAAATAAATTTACGACAATAAATGGGTTGCTCGCCGGGATTTTGAGTCTGATCTAGAAATTAGTACCACTTAACGGGTAGCCCAGTGGGATCTGATCTTAAGTCTGGGCCTAACTCTAGATAGAGTGTGAGTGAGTTGTCTTTGTGTGGTTAGGTTATAAAAAAATAATTACACCTCCTAGACAACGCTTTTAGTACTTGGGGTCGACCACACAAAATAATTATAGGATTGTTTTCTTTCCATAGCAGCAGAGAGTTACGGAAAACAAAAAATTTGTTATTTAAATTATTCTCTGGCAGAGAAAATTGGGAAATTTTTTTTATAACGATTGCTGGGATCGCGTGACTGTGAAACAGTCACAAAGGTTTTGAAGTTAGCAGAGTTGAGCTAAGCTAAAGAGGCCTTATTCTGATTTTTTTAAAGTCAGTTAATAACGTCTCTACTCTTAACTGACTTCGGCGGGTGGAGTTTTGTGGCGGAGAATTAAAATTTTAAGGAAATTTATTTTTTTCCCCTTAAATTGTTTTAAAATAAATTTTTCTCTACTGAATAGTATAAGTAGATTTTTTTTCTAGCTGTTTGACCTACCATTTAACGTGGCGTAGTCGCCTGCATTAAGAGTCTTAATTGACAGATAATAGCAGCGACAGGTTAGCACAATAATAAGGGTAATTTATATTTTGCATTTTTTCTCGAAAGCGGCTTAGAGTTAATTTTTTTCCCCTTCTGTCCTTCGTCTTATTCTCTAGTCGTAGTAGCATCCAGTTCTTTGACATGGCAGCAAGAATTCAGTTGAGATCCATGTTGAGACAGGAGGCGAAGGAGACAGGATTAGAGGGAGAGGCCGCTAACCTGTTTGTCAACAGGGAACTTGACAGATATGACGCGGAGCAAGAGAGAGAAAAGGCTGAGAAGAAAGAAGAGAAAGAGAGAGAAAAGGCTGAGAAGCAAGAAGAGGAAGAGAGAGAGAAGGCTGAGAGGAAAGAAGCGGAAGGTCGTCAATTGGAACACAAGAAAACTGAGGCAGAGATGGAAGCTCGGAGGGAAAGAGAGAGAGAGGAAGAGACAGCACGAATTGGCGCTTACGGCTTTAGAGAGTCGGGGTGCTTCTACTTCCAATAATGGAGAGCCGTCTTCACCCCAGTCTCAGTTAACGGATCTCTCCAGCACTCAATCTGCCCAATTAACTGCGATGTCTTTTGTCTTAGAGTCTTTCTCTAACCCTAATGAGAAAATTGACACCTTCCTAGAAAAATTCGAGAGGTTTGCAAATCTGTATGGGTTAGAGAGTTCCCGTTGGTGCTTTAAATTCTCAAAGGCACTAAAAGGTAATGCTTATGACATGTATACAAAGCTGGGAAGCACCCAACATGATTACGACAGGCTAAAGAAGGCCTTGCTAGAGCGGTTTGAGATGACCGCCCGAAAATTTCTGCAGATGTTCAGAAACAGCCGAAAGGAAAGCACGGAGACATTTCCCTAGTTCTCTTCACGTCTGACGGGCTATTTGACAAAGTGCCTTATATTATCAGAATTACCTCTTACATATGAGGGAATTCTGGAACTTGTTTTTGTGGAACAGATAAAATTAACTTTGTCAAACGAAACCCGTAAATTTTTGGCTGAACAGGGCGCAGTCAGGCTTCAGGACATCCTCAATAAGGCGGAACGCTATGCAAACGCAATGGCCGAACTTCCCAGCACTAAACGAAAACCCACAGATGAGCCATCTCGAAAACAAAACCTAGAGCAGTCATCCATTTCTTCTAATTCCTCCCAGCACTATAACCAACGAGAAACCAATACCCAGAGACCTCCCCAAGAGAAATCGAAATTCTATAAAACCCGATATCCCCCAAATAACAACAATCCTGATCAACCCACCAGGCCTACATGGCAGCGCGGCCACCACGGTCAATGCAAGGGAAAGACCCTACAGCAGGGACGTCTGACCAGGGCAAGCACACCGGGCCAAACCGCATCGGATGCTTGCATACAGCCTCGCGAGGAAGAGTCAATGTCAGTGATTCTCAACCTGAGGGGGACAGACACTCAACGCGAGGAACTGTAATTTTGAACGGGACCTCAACAACTTGTCTTTTTGACACTGGATTATCGTTTGACTGTATTGTCGCCAGGCACCTTGTCAAACCCGGTCAGGAGACAGAGGACACCGGCAAACTATGTGGAGTTTTTAAGAGTGACGCACCCAGGACGCTTCCTATCGCACAGGTAGAAATACACTCTGATTTTGTCAGAGGTGTTATTAAAGCGGCCATTATGGATGATCCTATCTACCCAGTTATCCTGGGATGTAGATATGTGTTTGTTGTGAGACCAAAAGAGCCGATTGTGGCAGCGGTAACCACAAGAGGGCAAACCAAGAAGGAGAGGGAGCCTGCGCCAAATTTGTTGCCGAATGAACTGAAGGAGGCGCAACAAAAGGACCCTACTCTGGAGCCCTGCTTTAGAAAACTGCCCATGGCTAAGGATCCCAGACACCACGGAGACATCTTTTCGAAGGATGGCGTATTGTATCTTAGAACGGGCAACCCTGATACAGGGAATAACCAGCTCCTAGTACCGACGCAGTACAGAAGCCAGATCTTAGAAATGGGGCACTCTCTTCCCTTTAGCGGACATATGGGACAAAACGAAACTATTCAGCGAATAAAAACCCACTATTGGTGGCCAGGAATGAACTCTGAGATTATCAGGTACGTGAAATCCTGCGCACAGTGCCAACGTGTGGCATCCAAGCACTTGACACCCCCAGTACCTATGGGGCAAATGCCAATAGTAGGGACTCCATTTGAACGGGTTGCTGTCGACATCATTGGACCCCTGTAAAGGACCAAAAGAAGGAACAGGTTCATCCTGACCTTAGTCGACACTTGCACAATGTGGGCCGAAGCTATACCGCTAACATACACGGATTCCAAGCATGTCGCAGAAGCCCTCGTGCAAATTTTTACACGGTTGGGATTCCTTCAAAAAGTTTTGACGGATAATGGATCTCAATTCCGTAGCCTGTTAATGGAGGAGATCTTGAGGGCCAAACACATCCACACAAGTCCCTACCATCCGGCCGGAAATGGGCTCGTGGAGCGTTTTAATGGCAGCCTCACCATGATGTTACGTAAGCTGGCTCAAGAGAAACCGGAAGATTGGGACCTATATATACTGAAGCACATTAAAAACGCACCACCTGTATAATCCAGGAACAGAGTGTGAAATGTAAATATAAGTGGGTACAAGTTTACATATTTGGAATCTTTATTCATTTTCCTATGAATCCATGCTGGTCATTAATTTGTACATTTGATTGTTATGAAATTCATTGCATTCTGTGCAGGCAAAGGAGAAAACCAAAAATACAAAAAAATGCACGTGCTTTATCCTGCTGGAGAAGCTGCAAGTCTGGATAAATTATGAACGCAGGAGCAACCAGTGCATCCAGAACCTCATCTCGATATGTCACAGCATTAACATTTCCACGGAAGACGTGAAGAGGCAAGCGATGGTGAAAACTGAATCCTCCCCAAATGTGAATACTGCCACCTCGAAATCGGTTGACACAGCAATCTGCAAAGCGCTCTTCACACCGTCGCTAAATCCGCATACGTCCATCTGCAAAGGATATGTTGAATCTGTTCTCGTCTGTGAATAGGACAGTATCCACTGCAGTCTAGTCCATCTGATATGTTGCTGTGCCCATTGCAGGCGCTGCTAACGATGTCTGTGAGTCAAGTTTGGCCGAACATAAGTTCGTCTTGCAGTAAGGCCTGTATCTCTGAGTCGTCGTATGACTGTCATTCGAAAGACTTGCCCATGTCTACCCACTATTGCTCTTGCTGTTTGACTTGCCGGGAGAGTACGATTCCTTAGGTAACTCAGCACAATATGACGATCTTGCGCAGGGGTAGTAACTCGTGGTTGGCCACTCCGAAGTCTATCCCGGGCACTGCCATTGGTTCCGTAACGTTCATTGAGACGTACAATAGTGCTGTGGTGGCAATTCATTCTTCTGGCAATGGCCCGCGAGCTCATTCCGGTCTCCAACATACCAATGGCTCGTTGGCGGTCGTTTTCAGATAGTCGTGGCATTTCAAGCACATGTAGTGGGTGTTTTGTCTCAACGGCCTTTTTATACCGAGTATACTGCCACAACGCGTACACATTTTCAGGGTCATAGCTGTTGGGAATCGTGTTGCACGTGTAACTTTCATCGTTTTCATGTAGTCTGTACACACACCCATGGGTTGAATCTTGCACTTTCCATTCGAGCAGCCATCGCTCTCTACCTCATGGCAAACACGGGTAAAATCCATTCCCACACTTTTTTTTGCCAGCTTCTCGGCATCAGTATATATAATAGTGGTGCGTTTTTAATGTGCTTCAGTATATATATCTGCTGCCTTATTCGCCTACAGAGAGGTTCCCCAAGCATCTACGGGATTCCCGCCAGCCACACTTTTATTTAGCAGACCTATAAAGGGGCCACTAGAAGCCTTACTTCGGTCCCTGACAGACCAAAAGGCTGATGAGACAGTCGTCTCTGCAAGCAAATATGTATCTGAGCTCAAGGAAAGGCTACAGCTAGGATGGGATCTAGCTACAACCAACCTTAAGAAAGCACGCGCAAAATAGCTAAAAGATACAATAAAGCTGCAAAAGAGAGAGAACTCCAACCAGGGGAGAAAGTTTTGTTGTTACTTCCAACCGGAAACAATAAACTTCGCATCGGATGGCAAGGGCCGTTTACCGTCCTTAAAAAGATCTCACGCACTAATTACAAGATCTCCATTAAAGGAAAGGAGAAGGTCTTTCACATAAATCTGCTTAAGAAATATTTGGAAAGACCAGTTCCGTCCTTCGAGCATCTCCTGGCGGTCGCCATAGCAACGGAAGATGAGGAGGATGATGATGATAGTTGCATGGAGTACCCATTGCAACAAACAGAATCCTTTAAAGATGTCAAATTCGGCGACAATCTCTCAGAAGAACAACAGACAGAAACCAGGGCGCTACTGAAACAGTACGCTGCAGTCTTAACGGATGTACCTGGTCGAATAAATCTCATCGAATTTGAAATAAAATTAACTAACGAGACCCCTGTTCGAACCAGAGTTTACCCTATTCCGTACGCTAAAGCTGATGCACTTTTCGGAGAAATAGACAAGCTGCGTCAGGCAGGAATTATCAGTGAGTTTACATCTCCTTACAATTCGAGTGTAGTGCTGTTGCAGAAGCCCAATAAGGAAGTTCGACTGTGTATAGATTACCGGTTGCTAAACGCTGTAACGGAATTCCAGCCCGAACCCCTCCAAACTGTTTCTGAGTTGTTCACCAAGCTCAGCAAGGCAACAATTTTCTCCAAGATTGACCTCAGTAAAGGTTATTATCAAAAACCAGTCAAGGAGGAAATTAAACCCTGGCTAGCTTTCAGCACTAGTGAAGGACATTACACATTTAATGTGATGCCGTTCGGATTGCATAACGCACCAGGAGTATTCACCAGGATGATGAGGAAGCTTTTAGAATATTTGCACAGTTCCCATATCCATAATTTTATGGATGACATACTAATCGCATCCGAAACCTACGACGAACATATTGCTATGGTTGCTATGCTCCTCGGGAGACTACAGGAAACTGGTCTCACAGCCAGACCTAGCAAATGTCTCATCGGGGTTTGAAAAGCTAGACTTCCTGGGGCATACTATTTCTCATGGCTGCATGTGGCCTGTTAAGAAAAATGTGGAGAAAATAGTTGCAGCAAAAAGGCCCCGAACGAAGAAAGACACCCGTTCTTTCTTATCACTATGTGCATATTATCAAAAATACATCCATAATTTCAACGGACTTACTGCACCCCTGACTGACCATACAAAGAAAGGTCGACCTGACCGGGTTATTTTGGATTCAAAGTGCGAACACGCGGACAGCACTTTAAAAGGACAGTTGTCTGGATACCCCATTTTGAGGTTACCTGACCTCAAGAAACCTTTTGTATTGCGGGTCGACGCGTCGGGTCAGTGCATCGGGTCAACACTGCTGCAAGCAGATGACACCGACCCGAATATGTTATTCCCAGTTGCGTATGGCAGTCGAAAATTAAATACGGCTCAACGTAACTACAGCACAGTTGAAAGAGAATGTCTTGCACTGATTGACGGCATAAGACGCCATCATGGGTTTCTCTACGGGACATCTTTTACGGTGCAAACAGACCCCGCTCCCTTAGCTTTTCTAGGCGCAAATAAGGAAGTTAACGCAAGAATCATGCGTTGGGCCTTGTTATTAAGCGTATACTCCTTCAAAGTGGAGTATATTCCGGGAAAACAGAACGTCGGAGCAGATTTTCTGAGTAGAAACTGGACTACGGAAGAAGAGGAGGAAACCAAGGATACCAATCATCCGCAAGCAACCGATCAGGGCAGCTTCATTGTCACAAATGTAACATGAAAAGATGGTTTCATGTCTCAAAAGAGGGGACGATTGTCACAGACGAATTTCAGCGTCCCTGAACTGTTAGATGATGTGGTAGACCCTGGGGGAGCATTAGAGCCTTCATTAATTTATGTTGCAAATTTAATCGCCGTCGTGGGTCCCACGTTTTCTCATTAGTGGCAGAGTGGAGCTTTCACCACGTTTGCTCATTAATATGGTAAATAGTTTTCATATGTGCATCCAGGAGTTTCGCTTTATCTAAAGGGGAGGTAAAAACCACGCCTACGGCCAATCTCTAGAGCGATTATAAACAGTTATTTACCTACTTTGCCAGTCCTCTTGCCTAGTGGGGCGTTGCCATAAGTCAAACGAGGAAAGCGGTTAACGATCAAAGAGGCAGCGGTGGTCCCAGAACGGACGAAGCAAGTTCTCGCCGTCATGTAACACGTCAGTGTGAACCTGAAAATCGCTCGTAGACTGAGACAAACGGGAAAGACGAGCGGTCAGACAGTTGAGTAATATAGCGGGGACTGGCGGCGCAGAATCTCGAAAGTTCCCTAATTTCAAATAAGGCGTTAAACTTAACATCTAGATATTACCTCTCATTTCATTTAATATATATTGAGACCACTGAAGAATGCAGTTTATCATTCGTTTGCCAGCGATTTAAAGAAGCACTAGCTTATAGTAGAATCCTGCTAGATTTCCTCTGGATTTTCGGCTATATTGGAGTGAATTCATTCTGTGCAACGGGTGATCATAAACCTTTGCGTCCCAGCAAATTATATAGAGTCCACCAGACTCGGTTCTATAAACTCCAGAGATTTTTATAAACATTTAAATATAATCTCTCGGCGGCCCTGTTGGGGTCTCGCTCTCTGAATTTACCTGAGAAAAAGCAACCCAAGAACATTTAAATCATAAATCAATAAAGTCTGTAAAGATAAACTGGAGAAGAACAATTGCCAGTAGCGATATATATAATTTTTACTGCTCTACTGTGGAAGAGAACATATATTTCCTGCATACTGTCAGTCACGTATTTTTCACTGGATTAAAAACCCCCGAAGAAAAAACATACCTCACTGATCAGTCTTTGTCATCACGCTATAAGAAGTGTTCCACCACCAGCGGTGAAACTCCAGGAGACCACACCATTCTCATACCTGTATCCATGACAGTGCCATCCCATAGAAACTTTATATATAAAAGAATCAAAAGAAACACTAACGCTTCACCTTCCAGCGATTTCGGGACATTTTGCTAAACGCCTAAACCCGCTAAATCTGGGGCTGGAACACGAAGAAAAAGGACACATACATATGTTGTGTGTTTTCTTGCTGTTTGTATTTTTCTATAGAGTGCCAGATTCCACGATCGGTAAGTGTGTGTGAGAAAATGCGTGATGACCATTGCTAGCGTGCATGAATGAATGAGATATATACATTTGCTAAAATTATAATTTGCTTTACCTGGTAAATACCTTTTTACTGTATTCCTTGTATTGTTCTCTTTATGTGGGATTTCTTACCTTTGTTTATTTTCCCTCCCTTAAATCTGCTTAGTCAAGGGAAACCATTGGAGAATAATAGGACTCGTTTCCTACATCCCATACCAAATATTGTACCACCTCTTATCAGAATAAATTAATCTATTATGGGTTAAATTATCTCCTTCTGATAACCACTTGTCTTTGGACTGTGTTTATTTTGCCTATACAAGCGGGAAGGGTATAATGGGATACTACTCTTCAAACCCCCCCCTCTCTCCCCCCCCCCCCCCCAACCTTGTTATTTGTATTTTTCTGTAACTATGATTTTGACTGTAGCATGCTAAATGTTGTGATTTTGGTTTAATGATAATAAACACCATATTACCGTGTTGGCCGACCCATTACCCCATATATGTTATATGTAGTTTGTATTCACGTTCGTGTGTTTGTAGCACCAAATTGGTGTGTGTACGTGAGTGTTTGGAAACTGGCAACAATTGTTTAGCCAGGAGAGATTTACGAGTCTACAGATAAATAAAATTGTCGTAAGAGAGGCCAATCGGAGAACATTACCCGATTTCAGAGACTGTCCTTACTCTTCCCAGCACCCTTGTGAATCAACTATCTATTTCTTACCCCTTTCTATCATAGAGCTTTCACCATCATTCTTCACTCTAACGGGACCACTATTTCTAAGACCTATCTCAAATAAATTTACGACAGGCCGTGAGCACTGTATACTGTCACATACCTCTAAGTGGGGCCGTGAGCACTGTATACTATCACATACCTCTAAGTAGTGCCGGAACTATTACTGTACACTGTCACATACCTCCAAGTGGTGCCGTAACAGTGCGGAGGTCACCGGTGACAATGTTTATGCTTTATAACCTTTTGATAATTTACTCGTAATTCTCTTTGTCAAATGAATTAGTGTAGTCTAGCAATTCAAAATTTAGATCTGTTTTTACTTCTATTTGTCCTCTCTTTTAATTTTCTTATTAATATTTTTGCCGTTGTTTGTACCTTTACCTTCTACAAAATCGCATTGTTCATCACTAATTGTTGTTGTCTTTTCTGTGCTACATTTCAAGTCTTTGCACTTGTGGTTTAGCTATGCTTCTTTTGCTGTTTTACATTTGTTTATTATTTCCTTATTTAGTCTATTGTATTCTTATTTGTCTTGCTTAGTTTTCGGGCTTGCATTAATCATTTCTTATATCTCAATTGTCATTAATTTCTTGTTTGCAGTCCCCATTTCCCTGATGATATTATCTGCAATTTCTGATGCCTCGTATTCCGTGCTACAAACATCGAACTCCTTGCATGCCGGGGCATTTTAAACGTGTGCATGCCCTATATACAATAATAGAAACATACATCTTATGTTTTCGGTCCATATCTACGCTGCAAATGACAGTTGTAATTATTAGACAGAATGAGAATCTGCTTTCTAAAATGAATTACTTTATAATTGTACTTCAATTTCAATATTAGCCATGTAAAATCTTAAATATTCTATTACACTTTTACATTTTAAATGTTTACTTAAATATTAAAAGTGCAATTTTATTTTAAAGTTAGATTATAAATCACACTTATCCGTTAGCTTTATAATAAATTGCTAATTTCCCTGAAAACTAAAAAAAAAAATTATTATACAATTATTCCCCTTGGCGCTCGATGTTTCTGGCCTTATTACGAAGCAGTCGTATTGAATTTTGGGGGGGATTTTTCTAGTGCACCATATTTTAAAACCTATCAGCACGCCAAATTTCAGACTTCTAGGTAGCCTAGAAGTGGTCAAACAATTTCTCACGGACAGACAGACGGAAAATACGCTTCTCTTATTATATATATATATATATATATATATATATATATATATATATATATATTTATATATATATATATCTTCTATTTATATATTATATATATATATATATATATATATATATATATATATATATATACAGTACTTTGCAAAAAAAATGGCAGTCATATTGCTCAGCTAAATAAGCTGAAATCTAATTGAATATGCATGTTATGCCCCAAACTTGCACTCCACTGAAGTGAGAAAACACTACCAAAAGTTAAAAAAAAATTATCGTAGAGTAACGTCCCTTGATATTAGAGCAGACGACAATTTCTAATGCTAGTGGCAGAATATGGATACAAAGTCAAAGTGTATGTTAATTTCACAGCTTTGGAATGAAGGAAATCAAACATGTTCCAACATTTCTAAAACCTTGAACATTCCTGAGCGGACTGTCTACAGAGTTGTGAGTAAATTAAAAGCAGGTAATGGAATCGAGCGAAAAGAAGGTAGTGGGAGGCCAAGAATTTTGGACACAAAGGATCATCGGCGTCTCGCCCAAATCGATCGGGCTGGGCCAATGAAGAGTGTAGAAAACATACGGCAGCGCATGATCGAGTTGAGAAGCCCAAAGGTATCTAATGCTACTGTCAACCGGGAGCTACACAGGATGAATTACACAAACAAGCGGGTAATTACGTCACCATTTCTCACAGAGACTCACAAACAGTTGCGCTTGAACTGGTGCCACGAACACCAAAATTTGTCATGGGACAATGTGATTTTTCCAGATGAATGTTCTGTTTGGTCTTATCCTGCTCAAATAGATATTTGGACGAAAGGCTCTGTAACGCCTGTGTACCAGCGACCGAAACATACCTAGAAATTCCATCTTTGGGGAGGGGTGTCAGCAAGAGGTGCCACCCCACTGATTGTTTTCACAGGAATTATCACGAAAGAAAGGTACATCGACATACTAGAGGGACACCTTCTGCCATTTATGCAGGTCATGTACACCGATGGGTGCACATTTCAACATGACAATGACCTAAATCATACAGCTCATACACCAAAGCATGGCTGCAAGAGAAGAATGTGATAGTGCTGAAGTGGCCCAGCAACAGTCCCGACCTAAACCCAATTGAAAACGTTTGGGCACTACTCAAGAATCATTTAAAAAAGAGTGGACTCAGAGACGTTGAAAACAATTGAAGAAGGTAACTGAAAAAAAACTGGGAAGTCTGACTCACATTATACCTACAAACATTTTTGGGAAGTATGCCTCGCCGCATCCAGCTTGCCTTGCTGGAAAATGCAACATTATATTGTACTGGAAAACCACTGTTAATAGATAGGGGAGATAGGGAGATACCAATCCTTCCTCTTGGACATACAGTTTTTTTATAGTATTTGCTTCTATGAGTGTGCTGCGTTGCGAAAATATGACTGCCATTTTTTTGCAAAGTACTGTGTATATATATATATATATATATATATATATATTTATATATTATATATATATATATATATATATATATATATATTTATTATATATATATATATATATATATATCCTTTTAATGTCCGTTGTACCTATGTTAAACATCACAGCATGTACCAGTTTTTGGAAGCAGAAATAAATGGGATAGAGAAGAGAGGGAAAGATCTTGAGTGGATGGCACAGGACACGAGGACCAGGCACAAAATTTGTTGAAGGCTTATGCTCCTTGGGAAGCTGAGGGGTAATGATGATGACGATAAATAAGTCACTACATTTTTGGTACAGATTTGCCGTATATTGATTACAGTTGTTATACCCATTATATAAGAAGGACCCCAATTAATTTGTGCCCGGGGGTCCTTGCGATGTAGTTAAGCAACTGCACGCAACATGTACCTTTCAACCATTAACCATATGCTTGGATCTTTTCATTTATATCAGTATGCCTTTTTTTTTATACCGTGTAAAAAACCTCCTGAGCGTCCGCTTGGCAGAGTGGTTAGAGCGCTAATCTCTCGCGTCATAAGTGCCGGGTTCGCTCTGGTCTACCTAGCTATAAATATGTACCTGATTTTCTCTTGAGTTAGGGAAGGAAAAGGCAGCGAGGAAGGGAACTGGTCACTCCACCTCTCGATGCTGGACCTAGTATAGTGAAGTCTCTAACACTTCATTCCACTCCGGCAGTATCTTATATGGGACTACCTTTACCTTTTTTAACCCCCCCCCCCCTTCCTTGATGCTTCCTGACCATGCACGCGCAAGTGAATCAGATTTTTTTATAGGAGTTTGATTCATTTTGACTATATGTGACCGTGTGATCTTACTTTAACACTAGGTGGCAGGCCTAGTGACGTAGTCTATATTTGGTAAACTACTTCGCTTTATCTTCCAAGTTATTTAGTTGATATCATTACTGGCCATCTCCGCCAGAGGTGTAAATTCCTGGATGATACTCCTATCGTTTTCTATACAACTCAAATCCGTTCCATTCCTTCTTTGATGTAATAGTGACTTCGTATAGTGGTAGTTTAAATGTACATGGCATGCGATCAGCAACTCATAAAGATGGAATCAATTTCATTATGTTCCTTCAAAACTACTTTTAATAACTTAATAAAACAACACGTACAATAAGTTATTCAAATGGTAGAGTTCGCATAGAAGCCTCTACTGGGTCTTTGTACTTCAGGTTAAATCATACATGAATTCTATGTCGTGTAACTTCCGTATTCCTCTTTAACTTATTCTTCTCTCCAGTAGACTTCCTTAGTCTTCCCAAACTTCTCCGATTTACTCATGTGCCTATGCTCTTTATTAGCATTCCATGCTTTATTTGTTACTTAAATATTTTCCTCGACGAACTGGTCAAACAGGTCTCTATAACTGTTCCTAGCGACAAAGTTCATCTCATGCATAAATAATTGTATGTTCACCATTCTGATACTTACAAGTGAGAGAGCATATTTGAAGTTCTTCTATAAAAGTCTACATTCACTTTTTCTTGATAATCGTTTACAATTCTGGACACTTCAAACCGTGTTCAATATGGCTCCTCTACAACATCTCTAGTTTCCTTCATATGTTTACAGCCTCTTGGTTACTTTACACATAGTCGTTATAACCATCCGTTTTCTTGGTACAAAGTCGTACAGTTCTCATAATGAATTGACAAATCGTACTTCTACAAGACTCTCCTGTAAACAAAATTCTACTCTGTGCAAAATATAATCTCAGTTCAATACTTATACAAAAACATAGCATAAACGCTGATCTCCTTTCAGAAATACACCTTAACTGTGAACTACAGAATCAAATACTATCTCCCGATAGAATAACACTAGCTAGTGATGGCTGGACATCTAAATATATTTACACAAAATCCCTATCTGTAAAACCACAGAAGGTACATCTTGTCCGCACAGGGATCATACCTTCTTCCTGAAGACCAAACTCAGGACTCACTGCCATGACCTCTGGTCATTTCTCGTGGTGTGTTTCTCTCGTCACTCTTCTGATTCGCTGACCCAAATCTTTTTCCTGAAATTTATTGGTCAAGCCTTTTTTTTCCTGTTCTCTAACATTCTGTTTACAACTCACTATAATCACTCACTATTAGTTAACACGAACCGGTATTCTGAACCGTTGTCAGTTAGCAATACCATTATTTTCATTCATTATTTTCTCTTGTGAGCTGTTCCAACTGTTTATCTCACTTTAACAATAGCATGAATAATGCTAGGGCAAACTCCACGGTGACACAGGCACAATCTAGACACAAGTTCAATAGGTTATATTAGGGCGCATGTTCAAATAACTTGGGAAGGAGGGAACGAAGACACCTTGGTGGACAGAGGAAATTAAAAAGAAAATAAGAGAAAAGACAAGAAAAGGGAATGGAAACAATACTTGGAAGCTAAAAACACTGAAGGAAAAGCAGAGAAATATAGAGATACTCAGAACAGAAGCAAAGAACAAGGTGACAGCACCTTTTTTTGGAGAACAGCTAAAAAAAAAATACTCAAGAAAACCAGAAATTTTTTCTTTAAGACCCTAAGGAACATTGTGACGTTATTGCCTCCCCTGCTTTGCAGTAGGGGTCCAACAGTGGCCAAAAGTCAAGAGTATCTATTATAGGCTTCAATGGAGTCTATCTTTACACAAGATTACTCTTGGCAGAAATGTAGATAGGAGAGTAGTAAAGCTTCTATCACACGGGAGTCTTCACAAGATTTTCAGATAAGCAAAAACAATGCTGGCTGTTGCTGAGCACGTTAATTCTGTAATATGCCGACACCTTTTACGAAGAATTTAAGCAATGGTTTATTCTAGCTCGTTAAGCCCCCACCGCTGAGTTAATCAGTGGAATTATTATTATAATATAGCTCTATTTAGAGTGTGTGTAGTAATTTGACTGAGACAAACATGTAGTACCTTTAAAATGATTGAATCGAAGTTAAATTTGTATAATTACAAATAACAAAATTTAATAATCACATTAAGTTTAACAGTTTAAAAGAAAGAAATAATAGTTAATTACAAAATAAGGTTTTCATCACTCGGGTGATGAATTTTATAAGAAGTTCAAGTGGCAGCATATAGGTTAACTTAGCTGCCAATAATGATTCTAATTCTCCTTATGGGTTGGCTCGCGCTCGTCTCTGGTCAAACTTCAGGCGCCGCACGTTCCCAGAACGTCAAAGAGTAACGGCGAAGCTGGTTCTGCGTCTGTCTATAAGACCCTCTTGTGATGGCGTCTCGCACAACGTCAGTACACTTCTACCTTCACTTGGTTCCAGTGATAGTACTTTCTGCTGGTACCACCAATAACTGGTAATAAAAATAGAAACAAAACACTCTTCTAAGTATGGCGTTTTCCGACACATAGTTATGTGCCCCACTCTTCTATTCTATCATCCCATGTCAGAATTTACCCTCGATGAGAACTAAATTTAATCCCTCGGGATAAAACTTCCTTTACATTTAAACTGAATAGCTTTAGCTTTACATTACATTTAAATGAAAAGGTTAAACGTACAGATATAATAAGTTTTACATTTACATCTCCATGTTTGAAAAGTGTTCACAATATAAATTCAATTATGTTTCATTTACATTTACACTTGGGGAAAAGTTTGAAACTTCTATTAATTTTAACATGTATATGTTTTTTCTTTTACATTTACACTGAGTGAAAAGCTTTGAAACTGTAAGTATTAATCTTAGAAAGTACATCATTTCTTTCATCTTTCCGTCCCTACTCCATAGGGAACCTGGAACTACTTTATGCTTTTAGTTCTCTTACAAAACTATCAATAAAGCAATCACCAGCCCTTGCAGTGGTGGTTCATGAATCATCATTCTATACGCTGAGGGTTCCAGCCTCAAATGACTTTGATATCCACAAGCGAGTTTCACATATTAACACTCACATGGTAATATATATATATATATATATATATATATATATATATATATGTTTTTATATATATGTATATATATATATATATATATATATATATATATATATATATATATAATTTTTACTACTCTACTGTGGAAGAGAACATATTATATATATTATGTGTGTGTGTGTGTGTGTGTGTGTGTGTGTGTGTGTGTGTGTGTGTGTGTGTGTGTGTGTGTGTGTGTGTGTGTGTGTGTGTGTGTGTGTGTTTTCACATTTTAGTAATAAAACATAGAATGAAAATGCACTACTTACGTCAATCTTGGCTACAGACTTGTTGCTCAGATGAAAAAAAGACACGAGTCGGTCCCTTACATGCGTTTGGGGTGTCTTTATTTTGACAATAGATTCCTCTCTGACTCCGTGTGTTTCTTCAGTTTCCTAGTCCCGGTGTTCCTTATTAAAATGTAGAGATTTCCTGTGCTTTATAAGTCTTATTTGGTTCTCCAATAAAATGTCTGGTTAACAAAAGGAATTATGAATCTAGTCTTCACTCTGGCGAGGTCTGATGTTGTCTTGGCGAGCATGAAATTCACAGTGAAATAAAACTGCGAAATGGTCAGACTATATTCCCTCTCTTCCCACGCGTTCGTTTGTTACGGAGTTAAATAAACGCTCCAATCATATTCAAACAGTTCGGGTGCGGTACTTTCAAAATATTTCCGACATGGAAAAATGTTGCAAAGGTCAAGTGTCCCATATATGGTAATATGATGTCCGATGCCCTTCATACACTCTCACAAACACATTTGTAGGCTCATAATATTGTGACCGTGTTTTTCTGGCGTAATGACTCAGGGATGGTCGCTAGTCACCTGTGTTTCGCCAGACAAACAAATCTGGTTCTATTCAGCATTCCTGCCCAACACAAGCTTGAATAAACAAGCACCGTCGCTTGAAAAGATGGTCAGACAGATTATGCGATAAAATATTGTCGCTGACCGTTTTCCACCTGGCGTAACTTAACACGTCTTCGTGACGCGTGAATGCGACACAATAAGATAAGAATTACTCCAGTAGCAAATACTGCCATAGGGGAGTGGCGTGTTAGAGACTTTCCCCATGCTATGTCCAGCATAAAGAGTAAAATGTACGAAAGGGAAAAATGAAATGCCAAATAATAGCGATCGGAGAGAAAAATGAAGAAGAAGAAATGATACTCCCGTAGGGCTGGAGGTGTGAGAGATCATACAAAAGGACAGGGACAGACATTTCTTCACAAACATAAGGAAGAAAAAACTGTGCCCTCTTAAATGTATAAAGGGCAAGCAAGACAAATTGGTTACTGCTCCAAAGGAAATGATGGAAAGAGGGAAAGAATATTTCTCAGAGCTCCTTGACTGTGAGCAAGGTGAAGCTTTAGAAATGATGACCACTATCACAGAAGAGGAAACCAATGGGGGTGAAGATGGCATCAAGATAGAAGAGCTGAAGGCAACACTGGAGAAAATCGAGGTAGGCAAAGCAGCATGGAGTGATGGTATAACATCAGCAGTGGTCACGTGCATGGGAACAGCAGGTGACTGTTAAAGAAGATTTATATGTAATTACACGTTGACCACAATTAGTTTTGTCATCAGTTAATCTATGCGCTGACAATTCTATTTTGGGGCCAACATGATATGTATGTTGCATCTATATAAACTATTATTGAACGCGATGTTAGTTTGACGTCACTTAGAGATGATGACGTATTTTGGGCTGCAGATAATTTATGCATGACCGTTAGCCGGGACCTTTCGTTTGAGATTCTGTCTAAGGAAGACGTCGATTTTTGTGCTCTAGATTTTGACGATTGTCAAGTTGTTTTCGTGGCTTATATATATATATTACGAAGGTCGCCACATTTTATTCAGGAAGATGCCGAACATAAGTAGCTGAGTTCGAGGAGGATCTATTTTTTCAGAGAAGTATTGCAGGAGCAATTTTATTATAATAATAATACTCCATACTCTGGGGTTCGATACTTCGGTGATAACCGTGATGGCACCGTTAGTAAATACTCCAGGTATGTGAAGGACAGTAGGAGCTTCAAATTACTCATGTATTGAATGTTTAACCATGAACATGTTTACCTATTTCGTCAATTAAATTTCGTCATCTATGTGGACCTAAAATATCAAGACGTTGAGAAGTCATTTTATAATTCAAGTTATGCCACTACCCATACGACATTTGCTAACATCTCATCAGCAAGATGCTCTAATAACCAGCCACAATTATATATCAAAAATAGATGCAACAGTGACCTATTACTCCAGAGGGTCCTAAAGGCATTCTGGCGCCACTATACCATACCAAACGATTGGGAGACTGCCATCATAACACCCATATTCAAAAAGAGTGACAACTGTCAATGTGGAAATCACAGAGGCATATCCTTGCTAAACGTCCCTGGTAACATTTATTCTAGAATACTGGAGTAGAGACTCAGACGCCTGGCTGAGCCACAAATGGATGAGGTCCAGTGTGGTTTCCGAGCAAACCAAAGTACTCAGGACCTTATCTTGACACTCAGGCAGCTTAGTGAAAAAGCTCTTGAGTATACAAATGAGATGCATTTTTGTTTCCTGAATCTAGAGAAGGCATTTGATATAAGGTTCTCTGGAGCAAACTTTGGGACAGCTTGGCGAGGAAGAACATGCCAGCACCTCTGATCCAAGCTATATGAGTTTCTACAAGACTTGCAGAAACTTTGTGAAAAATGCAAACTATATGTCAGAAGAGTTTAGGACAACCACTGGATTAAGACTAGGTGATATTCTGTCATACTCATCTTTTCATACTCCTCATGGACGATGTCATCAAAGCATGATGTGTGGCGAGATGGAAAATTTAGGTGGACAATAGATCAAGTCAAGGTATTCTTGCCCTATTGAAATACCCCAGTCTCAGAAATGAGCATTGGTGTATGGGTGGCACAGACTGTTAAGTACTCTTGTCCAGATGGTAAAGTGATACAGATTAAGAGCCTACCTTGCCTTCTCGCTACGACTACACCTATGCTTTTATAAATTATTCCCAATTAATTAATTCACAGATGCAGAACATGGAAATAATTTAACAACTACGGAAGTTAACAAAATCAATTAATTTGCTTTATTGTTTAATCTTCTCTTTTCTTTGGATTCGGACTGAAGCAATGATATGCATTTACAAATTTACATTAATCAAAATAAATATTCACTGTTTACACAATCAAAAAATCTGTCCTTGTTTACTGTCTTTTTCATCATCTGACTATCACCGGATTCTGGTATATCAATTGTGGTAATGTTATGCACTTATCTTCCACAAACTCCTGGTCTGTGGAGCTACAATGCTACACCTAGTTGTTGTATAGCTATTGTTGACACACAGTTCAGTCAATATGCTGGACTATCACCACAATGTGGAGACCAGATATTCAGTAGTGGGCCAACTCCTTTCGAGTTCTGTCACCACAATACTTTAGAATGCACTGTTGGATCCACCACCCAGAACGTCAAACCTGCAACATGATAAGTTTTGTGAGTAGTATTTTTCCACATATACCACAAATCCTAGTGTATGTGTTCGTGTCATCAGCGTATGCATGGGTATGCGATGCCAATATATCTGTTACATAAGTGTCAGTGTCATTAGACGTCTAGTCGTTGTATAATAACAAAAGATATGATATAACAGATATATTATATACAGAAAGTAGCATGAATGATACAAACATAAGAACTCTTTGGGCTCCAGTCTTCCAAGCCAGCTCTAACAAGTGGTGATAGCTTGGTGGCGTGCATTTACCAGTCCTGAAAAGGACTGCTATTACCAGTCCTGAAAAGGACTACTCACAGTGCCAGACCAGATAAGATTTGGTTATATTATGGGATCTCAATCTTCCATAATCACCTCACAATAAGTGACAAAGAGCCATACTAGATATCTCAATAAATAGTATCCATATAATAATACAAAACACTGTAATAACTGGTACTTTACATGCTTAAAATCATTATATCATGTAATATAAGCATTCAAAATACAATTTTATTAATATAATTCTACGTACCCTCAAGCTTTCAGAATACAATATGCAGGACCCCGGCAAGGCTGGTTCTAATGCAATTTCTCTAGGTCGAGATGAATTTTGCAGGATCAGCTCTCATACATCTAGTCCGCTCTTGTAAACTGCTGGATTCGTTGTGTGTGTCTAAAGTTTCTATAGTCGTTTTTAAAGTTTGTTTGTCCTGATCTTTTTTTTTTTTTTTTTTTTTTTGAATTTTGCCTCCTGATTTTGAAATCTCAGCTTGGTATATAGTCAATTTGCTAGCGTCCGAGAAAACAAGTGACGTCACGCATTTTGTTGCATCCAACTTCCCTCCTCGGAGTGATGGAAAATGGCAGTTGTGCTTTTAGTGCAACAAAAATCTCATCCTTTCTATCATCAGCTGTACCTACTACTTCCATCCATATACTTTTAGTGCCAGCTTACTTTTGGCTTCCTCTGAGTGAAGGTTTGCCTCAAATACGAGCATTCTTCATTTTTATATAAATTTTCAACTTCGCCTTTGCGTGATTTTGGCTACGATAATACATGCAATATTTCCAATTACACTGTAAATAGGACATGGAGTAATACCCCAAAGATTTCCATACTTGCCTTCCAACTGCTCCTAAGTTGAGAGCATGTGGAATTCTTTTTCCATTATTCCGTTTGTGAAATATACGCTTAATTCTAATCTCGTGTTACACATTTTGCCTCCTCCACGATTTCGCCATTGTAGTGCGTTCGTGTCATTTACAGGGAACTCTTCTCTGATTGGTGGATCGAAATATTCTGATTGGTCGAGTGCAATAATACACAAGAGATTCCCTGTTATGGTGACTTCACTACCAGAAAATTTTACAGAGTTCACGACAAAAGGAAAGGACCAAAAAGTAATTAGCTTGGTACTGGAAGATGAGACAGGTCTGTATTTTATAGCTGGCGTTTGCCGGCAATGTTGCCCTGATTGCTAAATCAGAGGCACATCTTCAATCCAACCTGCAAGTCTGGAAGGAAGAGCTGAAGAAAAGAGGGATGGAAATCAGCAGCTTCAAAACAAAAACCATGGTGATATCACGAGAGGAAAGAAGGCATCATATTAGGCTGGGAGATCAGGTTCTGGAGCCGGTCAACCAGTTTAAATACCTCGGAGCTGTTATAGACTGGTTAGAAGGCATCAAAAAAGAGTTAGCTATCCAAAGAGCAGCAGCTGGGAGACTTTTTCAGGCCATAAATCGAGGATTCCTCAGCAAAAGAGAAGTTAGCAAGAAGACGAAGATGGCTGTAAACCGCACTTGATTCCAGTCTTGGCATATGGATGCGAGTCATGGGCAATGGCTACAACCCAAAAACGCCAGCTTCAAACCTCAGAAATGAGGTATCTGAGGAAGGTGGTTGAAGTAACAAGAAGAGACGTGGTCCGCAACCAGACGATATGGCAAGGCCTCAAAATCCAGCCACTGCAGACTCAAGCAGAACAGTCCCAACTACGATAGTCTGGCCATGTCTGCAGAATGGAAGAAAATCTGCTACCACGACAAGTATGGGAAACTAAGAGCCAGGGATCCATACCTCCAGGACAACCCACAATCCTCTGGGAGGACAACATTAGACAATCTCTGAAGGACCGAGGACTAGACCAGGCCAGAAGGAAGACAGCCAATAGGATAGTATGACGCTTCTTCCTCCAAACCTCTACAGCTCACGGTAGAAGAGGGATGACTAAGTAAGTATGTCCAAATAAAACAGGCATTGTGGTCTGGTGTAATAATAAGATAAAGCAACCGAAAACAGAGATGGCGAAATCTTTCTAATTCTAAGCTATGTTAAAATAACGCTAAGAAAGAGATTCAATCAAAACCAGAAAAATATTATTCTCATTTCCCTTTTCGCTGCCTGTGAGGCACCAGGACAACACCGCAGCTGATGCCCAGGAAGCCTGCACTACAGCATTCGCGAGAAATATAAGAAGCACAGAAAATCACTCATTGAATACTTAAGAACACAAAACTCCGCATCCCCATAGCTAGAAACTGTACTTATGATAGGAAACTCTTTACAGGGCGATACAACAGGAGGCAATCTGATCATCAGAAGTAGTCCCACCGTCGATCAAGTGCTTCGGCCCCTTAATCTCCTTTGCGCTCTGGGGGGGGGGGGGGGGGGGGGGGGGGGCCCACTTAGGTCATGGCTCCCAAGCGTCAGCTTCCTGTTGTCTAGTGCAGAGAATTGAACCCACTATACCTCGGCTGCAGCTTTCAAATTCACTCATATTTTCTGCCAGCTGGAGGCAATGGTGAAAGTAACCCCTATGTTACTAAATTAACCTACCCAGGGAGCCACACAACATAATAAAATTGTATATTACCAAAACAAGACATAACATATAACAAAACCTTAGAAGGACAAGAAGTAAAAAAAAAAAAAAAAACTACCAATTCAATAAGCCAACAAACGTCCAGTAGATACATTTAAAAGAATGTCAGTCGCAATAAAAAAAGATGGAAAAATATACAATAAAACGTAACCTACTAACCTCCAAAACGGAACAGGATAGATAGGAATCACGAAATAGGATATACCACAAACACCATAGACATTAAACAATGCCACAACAATCGGCAGATAAATTACAACCTGGCAGAACCAACACGCAAGAAAAATAACCATTGTAATATGCTATATAAAAACATCAACACTATAAACCCTAATTATAACCCACATGTGCATGGTCTAAAAACCAAAAACCAACACTAAGTATTCACGTGCTCTTTCTGCTGTAATTGGTGTAGCGATTTCTCTTGCTCATCGTTGTTTCAATGACACTTATCTGGCTCTTGTCATCAGTTCCACATTGGTGACCTTGTTCTGCCATTTCAATCCTTCTATTCTACGCAAGCACCCATTTATGAATGTAGCTTGTTGCTTGTTTATTTTTGTTGTTCTCCACGTAGAGCCATACAATAGGACTGACATGATATTTGCGTTGAAGAGTCTTATTTTTGTGTTGAACTTGATTTCTCTTGATCTCCACAAGTTTCCAAATGCAATGAAAGATCCTCTTGCTTTTTGTATTCTTACTTTGATATCACTGACAGTCCTCGGCCTTTGTCTATATTGCTGTTAAGATATTTATAAGATTCTACATCTTGTGGGATTTTTTAGACCACAAACGGCTCCGGGGTCGATCCAGCCTCATGAATTGGGTACCAGAGCAACTTCTGTGAAGGTTAAGGTGGCCGGCGTGATGCTGACCACACCACCCCTAGTGTGCTGATGGTCAAGAAAATATGGGCCCAACGCAATATTTCCAATATGCCTCAATAAGCGTGTAACGGGATCCTTTACCTTTTTCTACATCTTGTAGTGGCGTTTTTCTTCTTAGTTCATTACCTTATTATTCTCATCTTTTCTTGTATTGTCAAATTTATTCTCATTATTTTTCTTTGTCTTTTCCCTGGTTATGGGACAGAAGAGCCAATTGTCAAATGAAATCTCCCCACGATTTGCTTTCTGTCACCTCTTATCCAGTCATTCATTTTATTTTGAAAGAGCATAGGCCTTCGTATGCCAATTATGGTGCCATCAGCTCATTGTCTTTCGATGACTTCTTCAACCCCTTTAAGTCTGTCTCCGGTTCTCCTCTAGGTTTGTTCTTTGGTTTTCTCAGTGTGTGCCCTTTCCATCGCCAGCGTCTTCTTTTTCTCATCTCTTATTGCACTGGTACTTGTCTGCAATGCCGGTCTTAGCCGTTGCGGGGCCCGATTTAGACAGTTTTTGGTGGGGCCCCCTGGACTTTTGATTAGGCTCGGAATGATGCTGTGCGAGTCAGCAGATGACGTAGTTAAGTCCATTCAGCCCACACTGAAAACTGGAAGGAAAATGAAAGTCGATGAAGGTGTTGGTGCTGCCCAAGAGTCGCTCAAGCTGAGGGAGGCAATCGGATACACACAGAAGAATAGAAGGGGATTTTGGCCGTGTTGACATCCGCTGGTGGTCCAATGCATCAAACAGGGAACGCAAAGACATGGTAATTCAGGAGATACGGGGAGCTGAGAATGATAAGAGGATGCAAAAAGCGGTGCAGCAGGCCCAACAAGGCCAATGGACTACATGGGTGTGACGGATTGATAGAAATGTCTGCCTCTTTTATCTGAGTGGTCTGCGCTGATTTCTTTCTAATTTTGTGTACGCTTACTTTTCTGTCATTTTTTATCTTAACAGCTATAATTCTCTCTCTGATTCTGTCAATCTTGCTAGAGCCCAGCTAGACCCACCTCCTTGCACGTGCAAAGCGGCACTTTGCAAAAGAATCTTTTATGTCGATTCCTGGGGGAAGCGGCAAATATCTCAGTTTTTGTGAGTACAGGGTACAGCTAGCACCGGGGAAACTCTCTGTCTCTTATTTTTGCCGTCTTTTGGTTTGCCAGCCGAGCGTAATTCGCTCGCAGAAACGGGCGAGTGTGTTAACATTACGCCACTTTCCTTCGGCTAGGGGCACCCACAGAAGCTCTTGCGTGGTATTACGGCTTTTGTTCTCTTTTCAGCTTAAACGGTCTGCGAATGCGAACAGAACATCTGACATTTTTCTTACTATAATAGGGCTGGTCTCTAACACTTGATACCAGTTGCTTCGTCTAGGATTTTGCTGCCAGTCTGTACTACGGTTGAGAGCCGTTTTGTAACTGTATTTGTGCGGAGATTATTCCTTAATTTGGTAAGCTCACCGTACTTTTCTTATAGTCGATTTTTTAGGTATTAGCTTATTTATATGTATATATATATATATATATATATATATATATATATATATATATATATATATATATATATATATATATATATATATATATATATATATATATATATATATAATATATATATATATATATATATATATATATATATATATATATATATATATATATATATTCTATCCCGGGTTATTATAATTTCATCTTGGATATTTAATTCTTATAGACAAGTAATTTTTGTGAGATCTGGGAGACATATTGTATTAAGTGCGCTACCAATTTTAACTCTGCTTACGAAGCACGGCATGAACCAGTAGATGACATAAGACAGAGATATTTTATCGGACAGAGATAGAGATATAAATAATTTTATAAGACAGAAAAATCATGTATATCAATTTATTTGACCATGGTGTTTTCCTTTTAAGATGTGTATAATTTAGTTTTGTATAGAGATTCGCTATTAATTTGCTACAGAGGTGTTAACCACGCCAGTTAATTTAATAACATGTTTCTTGTTTTTCGTGGCTAAAATTGACCTCGCTGTTGGCCTGAGTCAGATTGCGTGTGTGCAAAGCAAATGCAAGCAAGGCGTTTCACGCATGATTGGCTACACGTGTTATGGACCAGCGCTATAGCGCCGTCCAGCCCCAGAGAGGGGGTGGGGAAGAGGTGTGCGGTGTATATTTTGGTATCAGGGGATTGCAAGGTGTATGTTCTGACATGAGTTTATTCGTTTTCGTGATGGAGATAAAAGACTGTGCAGTCAATTGTGGTTGTAAATGTTTAGTCTTGGGTGTTCCATGGTGGCGTAGTTATGTATATTTTCTTGATCTGTCTGTATTTTTCATCACTGGTCAAGACTGAAGCTGTCTGTGCTCTATTACGAGCCCAAAACGAGTCGTCGGGATAAGATTTGGGCAGATAGCAGAAAGTGCCTTTGGATTATATTTATTTTGCCCCATGTTCGCAGCCCCAAGTCATTCCGACAACACGGTTTGTCGGCCGACCATCCTAACGGATGTTTGTTTTGCTCGTGTGGAGTAATTTCACATCGCCCATCACAGTACCTATGGGCCGTTACAATTGCCATTCATTCTTCTGGGCAACATCGGTGTAACCCCTTTACACCATATCACCTTGGATTATACTAGCTTACAGTCAAGAAGAAGAAGCCACGATTTACCAGTCTCAGCACTTGTGGGGTTTTTCAGGTTACTTATCACCCAATTGAGGCGCTCCTAGCGAGCCCTCACTTATATTCGTTGTTCTAATTTGTGAGCCAATGTCTCTAGCGACCGGCTACATGGAATTTCGCAGGGGTGCTGGAGTTAACGCATTAGCATTCATCGCCACCCCTCGTGCCCTTTGAAAGTGGGTGCATGCTGGAATAAGTTTACACTCATTTCTACAGGAGCTTATCTCCTTATCCATTGGATTAATGCATTCACAGAACAGTGTTAGGCACCTACGTGCAGGAGTGCTTGCAACCCAGGATTAATCATAACAAAAGACAGGATAGGCCGTTTCTTCACAGGAACTGGGGGCCCCCGGTCAGTTACGACAGCTGGATTGATTAAGGACTCGCGGAATGTTTGGGTGAATTGAATGAATTTCAGTGTGTGTGCGACTGAGCCTAGTGGTGTGGTAAACTGTGTGTTGGCCAATATTTTTTTTTTGGTGAATTGACTGGTTTTTTTTTTAGCCTTCAGACATTTTGAAGGTGTACTGATTTTCCACTTCTTGTGGTTCTTGTTTTTTTTAAATAAAAACACAAAATTACCTATTGTGGTCATAAATATCTTCTCTTATAATTGCCATTGAATGTCGTAACGTTGTCCCTTACTGCCTAGACGTTATTTAGGAGCATAGGATGGAGAGAAGCAGAATGACTTAGAAAAGCACGTCGCAGGAGGCTGAAGACGTGGCCCAACCACTCTTTAGAAGTCATATCTCTTCTCATAATTTCATTAGTGACTCTATTCTCATATATTTCACATCTTCGCATTCACAATCTGTATGAACTCAGACATTCTCTATTCACAATCTATTCCTACCTGTGACAATGAGAAGGAGCCTTGCAAAGGTCCTTGACATGGAATGATATAAGGCATATGGCACCTCTTAGACTCAGCTTCATTATAAGATCAATGTATGACCTCCAGCCATCGTCCGCAAACCTTGTGAGATTGGAAAAGTCTGATGAGGCTCAGTGTCCCCTGTGCCATGAGAGGCAGACACTTGAACACGTTCTCTAAGCTTGCAAGCTGTCATTAGGGCAGGAGCGATACACATGGCGCCACAACGGAGTACTAAATGAGCTGGCTGCGACAATAGACCTGGAAATGGTGAAGGCGAACGGCAAAGTCAGACTGAGCACCGCAAATAAATACTTTCTCGGAGCAGAAAAGTCAGCACACCCCAAACCAAGTAAATCAAATAGCAGTTTGCCATCTCTTCTTCACTGTGCAAATGACTGGGAGATGGCAGTAGATGTGATAAGAGGTTTTGATGTTAATAAAAATCAAAGGTTAACAAGGTGAGGTCAAGCTATGTAAGTTCCCTGAGTAAGGACGATGACGATGTATTTCTCAGGGTTCCTATCCGCTACCTCTTCTGATCTCACCCAGTGTATATTAATCTCTGTTGTGTTATGTGGCTAAGTGTCTAGGGTAATGTATTTAGTATGAGGAATGAATAATTTCAAACAGAACTTTAACACAATAAAAATCAAGTAAGTAAGACTGTGTGTACGTTTTGATTGATATATATATATATATATATATATATATATATATATATATATATATATATATATATATATATATATATATATATATATATATATATATATATATATATATATATATATATATATATATATATATATATGGGAGCCGCGCTGGGGTAATGGCTTCGGCGTTGTACTGGCGACCAGGTGTTCATGGTTCAAACCCGGGCGTCGGCGTTTGAAGAAATGTTTACGGCCGGAAATTTGACTGAATAGCCTGAACGGCTCCTGTGATAAACCCTCTGCGGATGGGAAGGAGCGAAGCTCCTGACCGGGTTGGAAGGAAAGTCCTCAGGTTCCCCAGCCTCGCAATGACATGTCATTGGGCCGAAGGGGCTGAAAGCCCAAGTGCCGCTGGTTAAGGAAAAAAAATAAATATATATATATATATATATTTATATATATAACCATATGGGCTTTATATATATATATATTATATCCTTCCAACCCGGTCAGGATATAGGGTTTATCACAGGATATATATCTCAAATTTATATTTCTTCAAACGCCGATATATGAACACCTGGTCGCCATATATATCCCATATATATATATATATATATATATATATATATATATATATATATATATATATATATATATATATATATATATATATATATATATATATATATATATATTTATTTATTTATTTATTTATTTATTTATTTATTTATTTATTTATTTATTTATTTATATGTATATTTATGTATATTTATGTTTATTTATGTTTATTTATGTTTATTTATGTTTATTTATATAATTTTAATCTTCCTGTACCTCAATCTTTTGAGACAGGAATTGTCAAATCAAGAAAATTTTTATTTACAGAATATAAATGAATAAGGTGGAAACTTTGTCCATCACTTGTAACAAAAGGAAAGGTCACTGTAATGGGTACCCCACAGTCTGATTTCAATGCTTGTTATTAACACTAGTCAGTTATTTGAGAGTCTGTTCTTTACATCACTCCCCAGGAAATTCTTTTTATTTTTGTGGATGGAATTGCGATGAACTTTCAAAAGCCCGTACTGAGGGACTTATCTGGTCAGCCTGTCTGATGCTTTTGGCTCCAGAATATACAAGATCAATCAAATAGTGTTGCCTCCTGAATGAAGATACAGCATGTAGCTTCCAGGTATATTGTAAGCATTTACTGCCCACATGTTGTCTTCTCCAGGTTTACTGCAACCACTTTGTAACTGGTAATACAACCCTGGAATACGAAGGAAAAGTGCCTCCCCTTCAGAGCCTGTCTATAACAATTCTACAACTAATCAATAGTAATTTTACCTAGAGTCAGCCATGTGTGCTGACCAATTTGCACCAGACTCTAAGTTTCCTTGACTACACTCAGTCCTGTGTTTTCTTTCTCTTTTCCATATGGCATCAAAGCCACTGTTCCTTAAGCATTGGTTGTCTTCCATAGAATCAGCAGGGGTGTACAAATATATCTTGTGACCTGTTAATTTCTTCTTTCAAACATTCTCTATACGATGTTATATAATATTTAAACATTTTTGGCACTGCAAAAGCCAATATCAATTTATTAACACTCACTTACAGTCGCAAAATTGTAAGGCCAATTGCCAAACATTTTTACACATTTTATTTCACTTTCCAAATAAATCTGCTTTAGGCACATTCCTACTTAGGTTGTCGTGACCCAAATTCTCTCCCACTAGGCAGTATCGAAATCAAATTATGGCTCACACAAAAGCCTGTTACATGTTAATAATATATACAAATAAAATTATCTGTCTTAGCCCAAGTAAGGAATAATAACACATGTGTAGTGGTTTTGATGGTATTTGTATGGTTGTGTTATCACCTAGTGTGATGCGTGAGGTCAGCTGTGAAGGCTCCTGAAATAAATGTAGCTGTGAATGTACAGAAGACCCTTCTTGCTACCACTATACGACCTCACACATTTCTTTTTTTCTAATGAATGTGGCTACGTTAAAATCTAGGGTACTGAATGTAATGTGTTGTATTGACATATACAAACACACACACACAGATATTAAATAATATAATATTATCAATAAAATTTAGAACACAATGAACTAAATTCAGCTGGTGAAATTTTAGAAAGTAAATCTTTTTTAAATTTATTTGTTCTGAACCAAGGTTTTATTTTGGCCAGAACATATGAAAGATTTTGAAATTTATGAGTGAATGGCATGAATAAATGGCATGATAAATAAAAGGTGTGTACGTATACAATTTTCACGATTAGTTAATATTTCTACAGTTCATAATTTTATTTTCCCTGGGAGAACGATGAATAGATGTGCTGTTGGGGTGGCTTCATCCCTCCCTGTCTATGCCTACCAAACATTGTCCATTAATGATGGAAGGAAATGGGATGTTTTAGTAGTAATTCACTTTGGGTGCTATGTCTATGAAGTTGGTGTAAATCCAGCAGACCAGCCTGCTTACGTAACGTTGAAAGAGTAGTTCTGGTGCTGGAATCTGGTGGCCCCACCTCTCCGTGCTTGGGGGCAATATATCGGGTGGCCCCACCTCTCCGTGCTTGGGGGCAATACAAGGCTGTTCTGCCGAGATGCGACACTGCACGGGTCCTCACTGTCAATTATTTACCCAGCATTTGACACCACCTTTTGGTGTCAACATAAAAAACTCACAGCTCTGAAATAAAGTATTGGTTTAGGTTCAGAACCTTACCTAAGGAGCCACTTCTACACGTAACAATTTACAATAACACCACTTAGACAGGGTCAGATCTCTCTGACCATACAACACATCTTACCAAGTTGGTTTCACATAGGATAAGTTCTCCCAGACTACATATTCCGAAATATGTTTATTAGCTTCCTGCCATAGAATAGGATAGGTGATATGTTCCACTGATCTCAACACTTGATCTGTCCTTCCTAATCCTTGCTGGAGTTTATATATATTGTTTGTCCCTAGACCCTGAACTAGGGCGGGGGGTCTAGAGCAAATCCTTACTTGTTGTAAGGCTAGATTTCGATATGGCAGTATCAAATCACTCGAAACATTAAACAATATTTAAAATATACAAAGAAATAATTTCAATCTTACCAGATTATGAATAAAGAACACAGAAATGCTAGCAAAACTCAGCTGAGCTGCTGGCTATAGTATGGCGTCCCTGAACTTATTTCAATTTACTTCATTGGAAATCACCACACTTAAAATTTACTGTGTCTATCACTGGACAACTATTGAGGAATGGCAAAAAAGCGCGTCTGAGCGCTGATAATATGATTGTCTGTGGCCAATCAATGCCCTGTGTTTTTTTTCAAATTCAAATTTCCTACACTAAAGTCATTTCAGTCATGCTTCAGTCAAGTATGGATTTTTTATCTGTTAGTCCGTCCGTCTCTACTTGCGTTTTCACAAAAAACGTACTTGGTTTTTGAACCAACCTATCCGTCCCCTCTACAAATTTTGTCTTTAAAGTTATTTTTAGCCACAGCTCCCACCAATGTCCCTCTCTTTCATTCTAACTAGATTTGGACACTTGAGTCTCAAGGCCGCGGTTTTTGTGCAAATTAGTGACATGTTTGATTCAATGCGGTCTTTCGCTGATGTGAACAACACAGTCTTTTGTCAATGTCTTCATTATTATCTATCCGTCTGTATAAATAAAAGCATATTATTTCACTGCTCAAGATAGGCCATCCGGCCAGCTAGGTTTTATATTCCTAACATCATTATTAAGAAAAAGTTACTTTTCAAGGTTAGTTGTTTTTTTTTTCGAAATATTTTCTAGAATCTTCTGTGAAACGTTTGCCGCTGCATTCAAATAAAGGACAAAATATCGCAAAAACGTCCAAAAAATGACTGTTGCGTATAATACTATGGTCCCTTTTGTCGATTTCGTTACCTTGTGTCAACTTGGGGACGCCTTGCTAGTCTCACGCAATTTTTCAGTCATATTTTTTTCCTTTTGATCCGCCGTTCTCATCCCGTTCAAATGGTAACCATTTCAGCAATTTAATTTCCATGGCGGGTGATGACCCGCGGCGTGGGCGATCATGCCTTCTAGTAACTTACGCATTCTTTTTATCCCTACATTTTATCCTTTGGAGATATTTTTACGTTGTATCACTGTTAATTTTATGACACATCTCCCCACTTGAAAACATGCCTACGGCAAGTTCTAAAACCAGTGATACACATAGATAAAATCTCTCCTCACGTCTGCCATTACTCTAATTTTGATCACAGGGGTGCCGACTGAGGAAATCTGCACCGACATTCAATTTGCCTGGGATATATTGGATACTAAACTGATAAGGTTGAAGCAATAAAGACCACCTCAGCAATCTTGCGTTTTCATGCTTAGCCTGAGATAAGAATACGAGAGGCTGATGATCCGTCTCGACCACACAAAAGTCCTACCATACAGATAGATTTGAAACTTCTTTATTGCCCAGATTAACGCTAAACATTCTTTTTCGCTTGTGGAGTATCCTTGTTCCGCCTTATTCAATTTGCGGCTTGCATAAGCGACTGGTTTCAGTTCCCCATCAGGTGAAGATGATCTTTGCAACAAAGCCCCTCCGAGTCCTACATTACTTGCATCGGTTCTTAAGACAAAGTCCTGTGTCAAATCAGGCAGTTTGAGAATAGGCTTGCTAGTGAGTTTTTCCTTTAAGTCTTGGAACGCTAATTCACTTTGCGCAGTCCAAATAATTTTATCTGGAAGTCCCTTGCGAGTCAGATCAGTCAGAGGAGCACAAATAGAGTTAAAATCTTTGATATATTTTTGATAAAATCCGCATAACGACACGAATGATCGCACGTCCTTTTTTGTTTGTGGTCTAGGTGCTCTCTGCAGTTTTTCCAAGTTCTTGGGGTCAGGGGTCATGTTACCCTGATATACAGTGTGTCCCAAGAATTCCAACTCTTTGCATCCAATACAACATTTTGTTGGCCTAGCAGTTAAGTTCGCCTCCCTAAGCCTATTAAATAACATTTCTAGAGCTTCAATGTGTTTTTTCAAATGTCTCTGTGGCGACGAGAATATCATCCATGAAATTCGTGATACATGGGTTATTCAGGGGATCCAACAATTTGCGCATCATCCTTGAAAATACACTCGGAGCATTTTTCAGTCCGAATGGTAGCATATTGAATTCATAATGTCCATCCGAAGTGCTAAAAGCCAAATAAGGTCTCACTTCAGGCTTCACTGGGATCTGGTAATAGCCTTTACTAAGATCCACCTTTGAAAAGTATTTTGCCTTGTTCAGTCTGGCAAATAACTGTTTTGTGTCTGGTAATGGATCCACTTGTCCTTCTGTGACAGCATTCAGTTTCCTGTAATCTATGCACAGTCTGTGTTCCCCAGACGGTTTTCTCAACAAAACGACACTAGAACTAAAAGATGATTCACTGTGCGAAATAATCCCCTCCTTCAACAAATAATCTATTTCTTCCTTCAATGCCTTCTCCTTCGCGAACGGAATAGAATAGGCTCTCATACAGATTGGGTTTGAGTCTACCAGTTTTCATGTCATACTGTAGCAAATTTGTATGGCCTGGTTTATCTGTTTAATACATCTGTATGTTCCTCCAGAACCTGTTGAACTCTCTCCCTCTGGTTTTTAGTCAGGTGCTTACTGACTTTTACCTGTGCTGCTGTTTCACAAGGATGTAATGGGTATTCATGTGAGGTGAGTGGTTCCTTTTGCATTTGAGTTGCGATAGCTAAGGTCAGTAAGGGGGTGCTTTCCTGGAGTGGTCTGTCCAGATACTTCTTTAACAGGTTTACATGATAAACTTTCTCCTTCCCCTTTTTGTCAATTTTATAGTTTGTTCTAGACACCTTCTTGATGCGTGATGCCATATGATGATGGATGGCATCCGCATGTCTGGTTTTGTGTAGTGTGTAGATGTGTTCAGTCAAAACAATGTTCATGCAACAATAACAGGGCAATCCACATAGGACGTCAGTAAACTCACGACGTATAAAGTCAATGAGTCTTGAAACAGCCGTTGACGTTTTTCTTCATTATTTATTGTGGACGCCACAGTGACAAAATGGTTACGCAAATGTGTAGGCACATCAAACAGTCATTATCACAGCAACATTCAATACAGCAATAAACGGTAGACAGCATTACAATGATGAGTCAGATGCATGTTATATTTCAAAGTGCTGTAAATGTAGTCAGGTGAACAACTCCATCCTTTTCTATAACAGCCAGGAGATAAACCAGATGTATGAGATCAGTTCACTCTCCTTAGTTTGACTTCAGCAAGACAGACACGTCTGCCGAAGTATAAATAATGTCCTCAAGAATATCCTCTAGATAATAAAGGTTTTCTAAACCTAGTTCATTTAACAAAGTAGCAAGTAATGGTCCTTGGTACATGCATCAACCGATGCAGTACAATGCAGCGACATGTGAGCTGGGAAAAAACATCTCGTGACGACGACTTTCGGAGACAGGCTATGAATCGAAATCGCTCACGACCCAAAATCGATAGAGTTAATGAAAAAGTCAATTTACCTTGCTTTCATGAAATACACAGAAATATCACGCCTCCCGACATGTGGGAAACACTAGAGGTATTATCTCGAATAAACGAAATATCCATAAGAGGACTACACATCCCTGACAGAACAAAAATAGCGGAGATCCCCTCTTCAACGAGGCATCTCTTTCGCCATTCCAAATCGCTCACTCCCGCTAGTGGTGGGCGGAAACCGATCGACAAACAACAAGACAAGTCATGCGCAGTCCAGCGCAAAAATGACCACAGCTCAAAAGTTAACTGCATTCGATACCAACGCGAGAAGACAAATGCTTACCGAGAAAAGTGACTATAAATTACAAGCAGTTGTTGCCCTTGCGTTATAAAACAGATATTGAAATAAAACGATGTTGCGAGAATTTATCACGCAACATATCACCACCTCCTCCCGATAAAAAAAAAATGTGGAACATATTTTTTTTTTTTTAAATATCAAAGAGCATGCGATAAGCGGCTCAAAACGCACGAATTATGCGCTGATAATTAACTAAATTGCCAAACAATAGGCTAATTATAGAGTGTCTGGTGAGGATATACCTCAACAGAAAAATAAATATGTCTCAAAAAATATTCACATCGGGGAGGTGTCACCAACACACATCACGTTAGCATGTAAACACAATATACGTATGCAAGTTACTATAATCATCATTAAACAGCATACTCTAATATTGTCTTTAAAAATGGATGTACAAATCTGATAGGAAAATTTAAATAGTACATTCTTTGACATGTAATGACATAAGTACATAGTAAAGTTAAACTACATGACGATCCAGGACATATGCTCTGGTATTCCGAGGGTAAGTACACAATCTAGAACTCGTCTGCTTGAAAACTAATAAGTAAGTCCTCAGCTCAACAATGACATTCTGAGAAAGTACAAGCAATATAATGCTAATTAATAACTAATATGCTTCATAAGGTACAATACATTATTAATAATTGTGGCTGTTTAGTAAACTAACGGCCCTTATATTAACTACTCAGTCCTCCTCTATCATCTTAAAAAACGAACAGAAGAAGATGACAACAAAGCACGATAGTGTGTACATATAAAGTAAGTACAGATGTGCTAATCTATTGTATAAATATAGGTGTGTTATGACTCTGTAATATATAGGAATATAGGACAGAAGTATTAGTTGGAGTCATGTGGGCATCTAGACAAAATGTCAGCCATCACATTATCCGCACCACGGATAGCTCGTACCGTGAAGTGAAAAGGTTGAAGAGCTATAGCATATCGAGTGGATCTCGAACTCTTCAAATTCTTAGTCTGAATAGCTGTAAGAGCTTTCTGATCAGTCTCTAGAATGAAATGTGCGCCCAGGAGGAATCTTTGTAGCTTTAGAATTGACCAAACCATCGCTAACAACTCACGGTCTAAAACCGAGTAGTTCCTCTCTGCCGCATTTAGTTTTCTAGAAATGTACATAACAGGATGCAGAGTATTTGCATATTCTTGCATCAGTGCTGCTCCAATCCCAGTGGATGAAGCATCACTCCGAAGAACAAAAGTCCTATCAAGAGTAGGTAATCTTAAGATGGGAGGAGAAGAAAATATATTCTTGATTTGGTCTAGTGAAGATTGGCATTCTTCAGACCAACGGACCAGATTAGGCGAACCTTTCTTCAACAATGTTGAGAGAGGTGCCATGATCGAAGATAAATTTGGAATAAATCTCCCATAAAATTGAATTAAACCTAAGAGACTCCTAACTTGTTTCTTCGTTTTAGGAACAGAGATGTTCAGTATTTTGGAAGTATTGTGGTCTTCTGTCTTCAAGAGACCATGACCAACACGATGACCCAGGAAAGAGATTTCACCAAAACCAACAAAAGCTTTAGAAGGTTTTGCTGTCAAATTATTCTCACGTAGAGTGGACAGTAAGTCATATAACCCTAAATAGTGATCTTCCCAGGTATCACTGAAGAGACAGATGTCATCTAAGTATGCGATGACATCCGAACGATGTGACAGAATTCGACGCATCATGCGAACGAAAGTGGCAGGGGCGTTCATGAGACCAAAAGGCATAACATTCCATTGAAATAGACCCCTAGGTGTAGAAAAAGCAGTAAGAGGTTTGGCATGCTCTGCTAAAGGCACTTGCCAATAACCTTTAGACAAGTCAAGTTTAGTGAAGAATCTAGAATTAGAAAGTCTAATCAGTAGATCTTCTAACAAAGGCATCGGTTCAGCGTCGAACTTTGTGACCTGATTCAATTTGCGATAATCAACGCAAATTCGTATGTTCTTATCCTTCTTCCGGACAATAACCATGGAAGAAGAATATGGTGAAGTCGATGGTTCAATTATATTTAATTGAATCATTTCATCCAATTCCTTTTCCACTTGCGACTGAAAGTGTATAGGAATAGGATACGGCCTAACCCTAATTGGATTATTGTCGGTAAGAATTATGTCATGTTCTATGACATCTGTGTGTCCAGGAATGTCAGTGAGAACATCCTGAAATGTTTGTAACATCGACGAGACTTGTCGATGTTCGTCACCAGAAAGATTAGGAGAAACAGAAACGTTTTTCCAAGATTCCGTGGAATGTAATGGAACCACTGGAAGGGGAAGATTGACATCAGAGAAGGTAGCTTCCTCATCCTGAATGACAGACAGGGATGAATAATGACCGTGAGGTGCAGGAGCATCATCCGTTGCCTGGAAAAATAGGCAGCAAATAGTCCGGACGTTCGTGAAATTCCGAAAGCATGTTTATGTGGAAAGTTTTATGCTTTCCATCAATATCGACCACATAGTCAACATCGGAAATCCGAGAGACTATTGCATACGGACCTTTCCATGCAATAAGAAGTCTATTTTCCCTACTGGGGAGTAGGACGAATGCTTTGTCACCTGGACAAAGTTGTCGTAGACATCTATTCTTGTTAGCAAACTGCCTTGCCTTCTCTTTAGCAATTTCTGATGAAGCAGTTGCTAGCTTACATGCCTCAATGATCTTTTGTCTAAGAGCAATGACATACTCATATGAGGATTGAGTTTCATCGCTAATATCATCGGCAGTGATGAGATCGTGTAATAAAGACATAGGGCCGCGTGGACGCGCGCCAAAGACAAGTTCGAAGGGAGAAAATCCTGTGTGTTCATTAGGGACTTCTCTATAGGCAAAGAGAGCCGCGGGTAAAACCCTGTCCCAATCTTGAGGATGATCTTCAGTTATCTTACCAAGCAAAGTCTTGAGCGTTCTATTCAGACGCTCAACTAACCCATTAGACATAGGATGGTAGATACTACTGAGAGATCGTTCAATATGTAAGGTAGACATTACCTGTGACATAGTGTCAGATATGAGTTGAGTGCCATGGTCTGACAATATTTCTCTGGGGAACCCCAAGCGAGAAAATATCAACCAAAGAGCATCTGCGATATCTGTAGTAGATATGCTCTTAAGAGGAATAGCCTCTGGCCAACGTGTGCACATATCGACACATGTAAGGATAAACTGATGTCCTCTGGCCGACTTGACCTTAAAAGGGCCAATAATATCTATAGCCATTTTCTGAAACGGCCGAATAGGAATGTCAGCAGCCTGGATAGGCGCAGCATGTCGTGGTCCTCTAGATTTGACCTCCTGACATACCTTGCATGATCGGCAGTAAATACGAATGTCCTTATTGACAAAAGGCCAAAAGAAAGCCGCAAGGACTCTCGACTTCGTACGGGCAAAACCCATATGTCCAGCACATTGCGAGTCATGAGCATGTTGTAATATTTGGACTCTCATGCTCTTGGGAACAAGAATTTGCGAATGTGCCGACGTAGTCGAATCTTGTACCATACGTACAAGTACGCCGTTTCTCATTGCAATCCAAGATTTTCTATTTGTATCCTGATTCGGATCACCTTTCTTCGCAAGAACGAAGAATTTTTTTTAAAGAAGGATCTTCTTCTTGCAATTTTATGAAAGAGTCACGAGTAATTACTAAGTGACTATCTTGGCTATCAACTTCATTATCACTATTCAGTGAAGTTTCGGGTGTTTGTAGAGCTTGTGCTCTTGTAACTACTGCATTTGTAGCTTGCATGTTATTATCTTCCCAAGCAGCAATCTGCTGTGGGGTACACTCCCTAACTCCGTGAATACGACCAATAATAAGGTCCGCAATAGGATTAGGTAAGAGACAAGCATGCACATCTCCAGTAAAGAAAGGAGTGGCAATGCGAATTACAGCAGTAGGATATTTTTCTAGAGTGCCGCCAAATGTGACACATTTAATAACCCTTCCTGTAGCACAAGATGGATCTACAAGCGATTGTCTAACACCAATAGTGGTGCATCCGGAATCGAAAAGTAGTGAGACCGGAGTATCATTAACAAGACCCTTATGTAGAATTAAAGAACCCCTCCCGTCATGCGCAACAGCAGCAGGAAGAGCGGGAAGTGGGTGACCACAACTCAAAGTAGTTATGGTACCCGGTTCGAATAAAGTACTGCATTGGGGGCATTTGTTTGCTCTTTCAAAGTCAAAAGCAGAACTAGTGACAGCGTCAAAGTTTTTACTATCAACAACATGATTACAGGCTCCCTCAGTTTCCTGTTGTACAGCATTAGCCTGCTGATATCTCTTTTTTTTGTGTTGAGATCTACCCCGACTATTATTACCTCTGAAGTTATCAGAGTTATTATTATCTCTGCAGTTATTATTGTCTCTATTGTTTAATTTTTTTTTTTTTTTTTTTTTTTTTTTTTTTTTTTTGCGTTGACAACTAATACTCGATTGGCGAAATCTAGGTTTATTATTTTATGTTAACCCTACTATGAAGTGAGTAATTTATTGTTGTACAGAGACATTGTCCCTCGCCACCAGGTTATCCCCGATTACGGAGGTTCCCCATTGCACTGGTCTTTCGGCTCAGGAGCCGCCAGTCCCTGGTCGACGACACTTCTTCAAATGTATACTGCCAGGTCTCTTTTGTCCAAATGCTTATTCAAATTATTAGGGGTTTGATCCTGTAACCCGGTGCCAGAGCGGTGTTTAATTTCTGCAGTTATTATTGTCTCTATTGTAATTGTTATCCTGGTTCGAATACCAGTTTCCACGATTACTATCATGTTCACATTGATGCGAACATCTATTTGTTTGGTTTTGAGGTCTTCGGCAGGAATAACCTCTATTACCATATCCTCTTTTGAAATGCTTATAATTATTAGGGTGATAGTAACGAGTACTATCAGGTTGTCTCCAATTCTTCGAAGAAGAATCACCATGAAATTGGTTTCCATGATTTTGACAGAAATTACCGCTGCCCTTTCTATCAAAATTTTGTTGGGATCTACGAGCAAAGTTTTGACCATACGGAGCTGCCGAAGCAACTGGTAAACCTTCTTTCACCTTAGAGTTACCCATGGTTATGTGTGGGTGCGCAGTTACGTATTGGCAACAGAAATCTTCCATTTCTTTTATTGTTTTAGGTTTACGTTCATGAAGGAAAGCAAGGAAAGACTCATTGACAGACGACATGACTTTGTCTCTAAGTATTAAGTCCATAAGTCCTTCATAAGTTTTTTCCGTCTTAGATAGTTCAACCCATCGTGAGAAAGTAATGCGTATTCTTGCAATAAACTCGGAGAATTCAACTCCATTTTCAGGTAACATGTTTTTAAATTGTAGACGATAGCCGTCTTCGTTAAGCTGATATTTCTTTAACAAAGCGGCCCTGACAACCTCATAATTGCTCTTGTCAGGTTCATCCACCATATTTAATATACTTAGAGCTTTACCTGTCAGTATCCCTGATAACTGATAAACATATTTTGCTTTGTCTATGTTATGAGCTGTACATGCTTGTTCAAATCTGTCCAGATAGAACATTATGTCATCACTGGAAGGACTAAATGTTGGTAACTTAATCTTAAAAGTATCATTATTAGCCTTCCCAGAAGATGAACCCTTGTTTGAATCATTACCATTACTCATGCTCGTCAATTTCAATTTCTCCAACTCTAAAGCTAAGAGTTTTTCTTCATGTTCCATTTTTGCTTTCCTCTCATCAGACTCTCTTTGTAACTTCCTTTCTTCAGCTTGAGCCTGCATTTGAAGTCTTTCATTTTCAGCTTCTTTTTCAAGTCTTTTATTTTCAGCTTCTTTTTCAAGTCTTTTATTCTCAGCCTCTAGCTGTAGCTTTCTTTCCTCAGCTTCTGATTCCCTTTTTTGTTTTTCCATTTCCATTTGGAATCTCTTTTCATCCACCTGCATCTGCAGTTTCTTTTGTTCAGCTTCCATATGCAGTTTCTTTTGTTCAGCTTCCATTGCTTTATCATATCGAGCAGTTGCAAATTCTTCTAACTTATCACCAGTCTTCCCAAGCAATTTACCCTGCTCAATAAAGTGCTCAAATGTAGACATGTTGTCTAACATATGAGTCCAAAACCTGAAATAATTAACTAATTTATTTCAAACCTAAGTGTAACAAGTCTTAATTAAGCACTTGTATATTCACATCACATTATATTATCCCAGTCTCTGTGGGAAACAAGTCTCCAATCAAAGAACTTGTATATGAAATATCAGCACTCAAATCTTGATCATAAGTGCACTTCTCATTCAATAGTGCACGACACTATTCATCATTCATTTATCATCAGTATAGTAGTAACAGTGCATTAGCATAGCCCATTAACTAATTACTATAACTGTAAACAATGACTATGTAAACACATGCAGAATGTAAACATTGAAAATGTAAACAATACAAACAATGTAAACAATAACAATGTAAACAATAACAAAGATCAGCAACAATACAAAAACTTTCGCAGAAATCAACTAAAAATAAAGCAGAAATTAATGAAATATCACAAAAAATGTGACGATATCTGCGATAGAATTAAACAAAATACATGACACCACAGTGTATAAACAAAAATGTTGTATGAAACTAAATTATAGACAAGAGTAGGCTAACAAATACAAACAAATCACAACAAAACTAAAGAATGTGAAATAATAACGAAAACAATATTAAAACATGTCATCACAGCTAACATAAATAGCAACAGAAGTCGCTTAGCAAATTCCAGTATCGGAAATTTGCAAACCCTACAGAAAACGCTCACAATAGACGACCTCTATGACGTGGCATAATCTAACGGAGACACCACCCAACCGAGAACCCGCTGAAATATAAACATATAAATATACAAATAACATATAGACATATAACATATAGAATGAGATGATACACAGAAGACTCAGCAGAAGTATAAGGGCACAGTTTACATACAAACAGGCCACTTAACTTAAAGGCTTCCAATCGTAGAACAGCAGAAAAACGGATGTCAATCAACGTCCTAAAGAGCGAAGCTCCAACGATGATGGCACATCTGAACTGCTTCCACTGCTAACACGATGGTACAAGAGCTTCTGAAATACTGTGTGTTGAGTTGTTTCGGCACTTGACCTTCTAATCCAAAAGTAAGTTGATGGAAATCGGTACTTGGCCTTCTTCAGAAAACAACCCGTTTCAACCGGCACTTGACCTTCTCAAAAAACGACAGCACTGGAACCTTGACAGCAGCAACTTGCTTGACTTGCGTAAAAGATAACAGCAGTCCGAGTTATCCGGCAACATGTAACAACGCCGGGTACTGTCAAATTCTTGTTTCCGTCAAAAAAATTGAAATTTTGACTTTTACCGGGCAACGCCGAGTACTTTGAAAATTTTGAAGATGTTGACTGTATTGAAGAATGTTAATTTCTTGAAGGATGCTGATGAATTCTTGTTGAAAAATGAAGTGGGTAAGGGACCCCGTGTTTGCTAGTACCAGAATCAAACCAGCTTATGGCCACCAAATGATGCGTGATGCCATATGATGATGGATGGCATCCGCATGTCTGGTTTTGTGTAGTGTGTAGATGTGTTCAGTCAAAACAATGTTCATGCAACAATAACAGGGCAATCCACATAGGACGTCAGTAAACTCACGACGTATAAAGTCAATGAGTCTTGAAACAGCCGTTGACGTTTTTCTTCATTATTTATTGTGGACGCCACAGTGACAAAATGGTTACGCAAATGTGTAGGCACATCAAACAGTCATTATCACAGCAACATTCAATACAGCAAAAAACGGTAGACAGCATTACAATGATGAGTCAGATGCATGTTATATTTCAAAGTGCTGTAAATGTAGTCAGGTGAAAAACTCCATCCTTTTCTATAACAGCCAGGAGATAACCAGATGTATGAGATCAGTTCACTCTCCTTAGTTTGACTTCAGCAAGACAGACACGTCTGCCGAAGTATAAATAATGTCCTCAAGAATATCCTCTAGATAATAAAGGTTTTCTAAACCTAGTTCATTTAACAAAGTAGCAAGTAATGGTCCTTGGTACATGCATCAACCGATGCAGTACAATGCAGCGACATGTGAGCTGGGAAAAAACATCTCGTGACGACGACTTTCGGAGACAGGCTATGAATCGAAATCGCTCACGACCCAAAATCGATAGAGTTAATGAAAAAGTCAATTTACCTTGCTTTCATGAAATACACAGAAATATCACGCCTCCCGACATGTGGGAAAACACTAGAGGTATTATCTCGCATAAAACGAAATATCCATAAGAGGACTACACATCCCTGACAGAACAAAAATAGCGGAGATCCCCTCTTCAACGAGGCATCTCTTTCGCCATTCCAAATCGCTCACTCCCACTAGTGGTGGGCGGAAACCGATCGACAAACAACAAGACAAGTCATGCGCAGTCCAGCGCAAAAATGACCACAGCTCAAAAGTTAACTGCATTCGATACCAACGCGAGAAGACAAATGCTTACCGAGAAAAGTGACTATAAATTACAAGCAGTTGTTGCCCTTGCGTTATAAAACAGATATTGAAATAAAACGATGTTGCGAGAATTTATCACGCAACACTTCTCTAGAACCGTATATGGACCTTGCCAACCAATTTGTAATTTTCCTTTGCCTTCCTATTAAAATATGCTGCATGTTTCTTCCTGGCTTGTTTCAAATTATCATTTGCCAGTTTCCATCCAGCTTTCAGACGAGTGGTCAGTTCGTTCACGTATTGATAAGATGAGGTAACAGGTTCTTCCGCCTTCTCATCCGTCCAGGTCCTTAATAAAGCTACATCTGGATCTTTAATTTATCATAATTATTTTTCATGGAACCCATCGGGTCCCGTCCATTAGAAGCTTTATAATGAGGACTTTTCTTCCTAGAATCATCACTCACAAATCGACCACTACCAATTTTTTTCTGGGGTTTGTCTCCCCACTTGAGATTGCTTATGAGAGATCTTCGCTCTCTTTTCTGTTCTTCCAGTTTATATAAGTCTGACCGAGGGATTGTCATCTTATCCTGGGTAAAATTTACTCTTTGTACTCGTCGCATAGTGGCCATGTTAATCCATTCAAGTGAAGACTGGGTGTGAAAAGGGGGCTCCCATTCCACTTTGTCTACCCGAGTATAATTAGTTTTCCTTTCAGGCCTAAAGTTGCCCCGTGGCGTTTCTAGGTCCTGCACATATTTTCCCTTTGTGGGTGTTCCCTCATGAAATACGCCACATGCTTCTACAAAGTTTTCAACATCGACATTTACGTCGGGCCAATAGTATTTTCGAGCAATCTTTTGGCAGATGGTACCGACTTTCTCATGGTCACCATCTTTTCCAACATGTAAGCTCCTTATTAAGTTTGCCCTATATATCTTGGGAAGAACTAACTGTCCGTGACCAGTGGATCTAGTTCCTGTCTTCCTGTATAATAATCTGTTCTTCACAAAGTACTCTCCCTTGCTTGGAGGTGTGTGGCCTTTGGGCAATTTTTTTTTGAAACATGGCTTAAGTGTCCTATCCTCAGCCTGCGCCTTCCTCATCTCCTCTGGATGAGCATTTATAGGTTCACCTTCTTCCTCCTTCTTCTGTGACCTGGTCTGCACTGTCGCCATGATCACAGGCCTCTCGGGATTCCCCAAGAAGACGTATCTACACCCCAATATCAGAGGGTAGATTGGTTCATCTATCACTGCTGCTCTGATTTCTCCTTCCACATAGCGAGTTTTCACCGTTATCCTTGCGATGGGAAGTGTCATGAGTGATATGTCCTTAGTCGCCCCTTGTATTTCCACTGTTTCTGTGGTATACTGACTTGGGTCCACTAGGCTAGACTTCACAACTGAATCATAATCCAAACCTGTATCATAAAGGCACCTTATGGTGACCCCATTACAAATAACATCCTCACAAACTGGGGGGTGATAAGGTTCCTGTTGTCCATTAGGATTAACCTTTAATCGTTGAGTCCCCGACTTCATTGCAGCAATGTTTGAAGGTTTCCTTCTACAAAATTCGGTGTTATGGTTATCTTTCTTGCACCATTTACACCATCTTTTTCCTTGGTTAAACGGTTTCCTTTCATTATTTTTTTGGTCATTGAACTGTGAGTTTCTGTCGCGATAGTCATTTCTTGGCCGCTCAAAGTTTGTCCTACCTCTATTACCCTGTTCTCTATTGTCAAATTTATTAAATGGCTGTGGAGCTTTAAAATTATCTATGTGCTTCTTTTTAGCACCACTTACCTCTGCCTGGGCTGCCTGATACCTCTCAGCGACATTTAAAACCTCTCCCAATTTCTCTGCACCTTGTTCCATGAGGAATTTTCTCATGTCTGGAGCCATGGACTCTCTCAATTGCTCAATCATGATCATTTCTTTAAGATCTTGGGTCTTCCCCAGAGCAGTCCATTTCTCCAAATAGGTTTCCAGTCTAGCAGAGAATTGGTGGTATGTCTCCCCAGACAACAGTTTGGCATTTCTAAATTTCTTACGATAAAATTCACCATTCTTCTCGTACCTTAATAACAGAGCCTGCTTTAACATGTCATAATTGTCTTGGTCTTCCCTGTTCATTTTAGCAAAGACTTCATAAGAAGTACCTCTCAGTCCTTGTGATAACTTTAAACTCCACCTCTCTCTCTCTAACCCATATGTAGTAGCTAATAACTCAAAACGTCCTAGGTACCCCTCTATGTCATCGTCTTTCTCAACAAAATGGTCTAAATGAAACCCCATAGCTGAGGTTGAGGCTCCCAGACTAGGCGTAGCATCTGAGGCAAAAGGGCTGGCACCATTTTCAGGAGCCTGGCCTTGTAACTCCAGCTCCCTTAGTCGTAATTCATGCTCCCTTTGCAACCTTTTATCTTCTGCCTCCCTTTCGGCCTTTCTATCTGCTGCCTCCCTTTCGGCAGTCAATCTTTTTTCTCTGCTTCCCTTTCGGCCGTCAATCTTTTTTCTGCTGCCTCTAATGCTTTAGCCTCTTTGTCCGCCTCAATCTGCAGCCTCTTAATTTCTCTATCCGCCTCAATTTGTAACCTCTTCTCTTCAGCTACCTTCCTATCTTCCCTTTCAATATACTTATCACATTCAGCCGTTACGTACTGAACTAAAACCTGACCATCCATTCCCATCTCCCTCGCCGTTAGCACAGCAGCCGATCTGAATTTGGCCAGCTCCGCCATACTTTTTAGACAATATAATAATATACAAGATAAATCTCTAACCACTAAAGTACTTCTAATTACTATAGTCTAACTAATTATAATTAACCAGTTAATTAATTAATTATTACTGGCTGTGAAGATTCACCAACTTCTAATTGCCCTTTTAATTTAAAGGGACACTTTTAATTTTAAGGGAATTTTACAATTTTGTTCCCCTAATTTTATTTCTCCCACCAGGAGATCCTTATATTACTGTTTATGCTAATTATCCCTGGACAAGACCCCAATATCTGTAGTGGTTTTGATGGTATTGTATGATGGTGATATTACTAAGTGTGATGTATGAGGTCAGCTGTGAAGGCTCCTGAGATAAAATGTAGCTGTGAATTTTCAGAAGGCCTTTCTTGCTACCACTATACGACCTCACACATTTCTTTTTTTCTAATGAATGTGGCTACGTTAAAATCTAGGGTACTGAATGTAATGTGTTGTATTGACATATACAAACACACACACACAGATATTAAATAATATAATATTATCAATAAAATTTAGAACACAATGAACTAAATTCAGCTGGTGAAATTTTAGAAAGTAAATCTTTTTTAAATTTATTTGTTCTGAACCAAGGTTTTATTTTGGCCAGAACATATGAAAGATTTTGAAATTTATGAGTGAATGGCATGAATAAATGGCATGATAAATAAAAGGTGTGTACGTATACAATTTTCACGATTAGTTAATATTTCTACAGTTCATAATTTTTTTTTCCCTGGGAGAACGATGAATAGATGTGCTGTTGGGGTGGCTTCATCCCTCCCTGTCTATGCCTACCAAACATTGTCCATTAATGATGGAAGGAAATGGGATGTTTTAGTAGTAATTCACTTTGGGTGCTATGTCTATGAAGTTGGTGTAAATCCAGCAGACCAGCCTGCTTACGTAACTTTGAAAGAGTAGTTCTGGTGCTGGAATCTGGTGGCCCCACCTCTCCGTGCTTGAGGGCAATATATCGGGTGGCCCCACCTCTCCGTGCTTGGGGGCAATACAAGGCTGTTCTGCCGAGATGCGACACTGCACGGGTCCTCACTGTCAATTATTTACCCAGCATTTGACACCACCTTTTGGTGTCAACATAAAAAACTCACAGCTCTGAAATAAAGTATTGGTTTAGGTTCAGAACCTTACCTAAGGAGCCACTTCTACAAGTAACAATTTACAATAACACCACTTAGACAGGGTCAGATCTCTCTGACCATACAACACATCTTACCAAGTTGGTTTCACATAGGATAAGTTCTCCCAGACTACATATTCCGAAATATGTTTATTAGCTTCCTGCCATAGAATAGGATAGGTGATATGTTCCACTGATCTCAACACTTGATCTGTCCTTCCTAATCCTTGCTGGAGTTTATATATATTGTTTGTCCCTAGACCCTGAACTAGGGCGGGGGGTCTAAAGCAAATCCTTACTTGTTGTAAGGCTAGATTTCGATATGGCAGTATCAAATCACTCGAAACATTAAACAATATTTAAAATATACAAAGAAATAATTTCAATCTTACCAGATTATGAATAAAGAACACAGAAATGCTAGCAAAACTCAGCTGAGCTGCTGGCTATAGTATGGCGTCCCTGAACTTATTTCAATTTACTTCATTGGAAATCACCACACTTAAAATTTACTGTGTCTATCACTGGACAACTATTGAGGAATGGCAAAAAAGCGCGTCTGAGCGCTGATAATATGATTGTCTGTGGCCAATCAATGCCTTGTGTTTTTTTCAAATTCAAATTTCCTACACTAAAGTCATTTCAGTCATGCTTCAGTCAAGTATGGATTTTTATCTGTTAGTCCGTCCGTCTCTACTTGCGTTTTCACAAAAAAACGTACTTGGTTTTTGAACCAACCTATCCGTCCCCTCTACAAATTTTGTCTTTAAAGTTATTTTTAGCCACAGCTCCCACCAATGTCCCTCTCTTTCATTCTAACTAGATTTGGACACTTGAGTCTCAAGGCCGCGGTTTTTGTGCAAATTAGTGACATGTTTGATTCAATGCGGTCTTTCGCTGATGTGAACAACACAGTCTTTTGTCAATGTCTTCATTATTATCTATCCGTCTGTATAAATAAAAGCATATTATTTCACTGCTCAAGATAGGCCATCCGGCCAGCTAGGTTTTATATTCCTAACATCATTATTAAGAAAAAGTTACTTTTCAAGGTTAGTTGTTTTTTTCGAAATATTTTCTAGAATCTTCTGTGAAACGTTTGCCGCTGCATTCAAATAAAGGACAAAATATCGCAAAAACGTCCAAAAAATGACTGTTGCGTATAATACTATGGTCCCTTTTGTCGATTTCGTTACCTTGTGTCAACTTGGGGACGTGACTTTTCCTCCGTTCCCCCCCCCTCCCCCCAATTGCATCTTCTAAGCCTTGCTAGTCTCACGCAATTTTTCAGTCATATTTTTTTCCTTTTGATCCGCCGTTCTCATCCCGTTCAAATGGTAACCGTTTCAGCAATTTAATTTCCATGGCGGGTGATGACCCGCGGCGTGGGCGATCATGCCTTCTAGTAACTTACGCATTCTTTTTATCCCTACATTTTATCCTTTGGAGATATTTTTACGTTGTATCACTGTTAATTTTATGACAACATGCACAAGCTTGACTAGGAGTAAATAGGCTTTCAGACTGCTTTATCGTCCAGACGGCAAAAGCTTGGTCACAAGGCTTTCCCGCTGATCTCAACTTGGCAGTGCTTGTTAGTTTTCAAATGGCGGACTATGCGAGGAGGTGTTAAATTTTTTTCAACTATACCTAACCAATCAGAAGACGAGTCAAAATGTTAACTATTTTTGGACTATAAACTGGAGCGATTGTAAGTGTGTTCATTCGTCTGATTAAATTGGTATATTATATATATATCAGTTATTTATGGACCGATTTCAAATATCAAAAGTGATAATTAAACGGCCAACTGACTTCTATCGTTCTATCTAATCTTCCTTTGGTTATTCGTTAACAGTTTCATCTGGGTAATTTTTTTGTAATTAATTGTAGTTCTAACCTGATCTAAAATATCACTAAATTAAATTTTTCTAAGTCAAGATAATTTTATTAAGTGGGAATCTTTAGGTTACTATATTAATCAATATCAGCACTATAATTCAAGATATCCCTTTCATTCTAATTCCCTTTAGTTATTGAGAAATAAATTAGTTAATTTTGGTCTAAAACACAGAATCGGCATTTTGCCACTACAACCAAGATTTCTTGTCTCTACCAAACACGAGGTAACAATTTGATTCGTTGTTAATTTTGACTACGTCCTTCGATAAATATTAGGGTGGGTGTGTGTGTGTGTATGGGGGTAGTAACTTTTAACGTGTGGTAATAGAAAAATTCAAATTCTCTAGTTAAATTGTTGGCGGTAGATTTGACTTTGTCCCAGACAAATTTCAAATACCGTAGTTAGTTATAGATTGTAAAAATATGTTAACTAGGTTTTGAAGCGGGAAAATTTGAGCGCGTTGTGATACAGATTCACTTCATCACATATCTCCCACGTTAAAAAGCGTGAACCACTAGTGCAGCTTTATTATCTGTGTTACAATCTCGATCAAATTGACTCAACTATGCCCTAGGCTGATCCTGATTTCCTGCAGGTGGGTGCCTACTCAAAAAATCTGCCCCAACGTTCTGCGATCCAGGAATGTACTCAATGGTAAACGAATAAGGTTGTATGAGAAGTGACCACCTTAACAATCGTGCATTACCATGTTTTGCCTGAGCAAGAAAAACCAGAGGCTGATGATCGCTCTGGACCACGAAATGCCTACCATACAGATAGATCTGGAATTTCTTTATGGTCCAGACTAAAGCCAAACATTCTTTTTCTATAGTTGAGTAGTTTTGTTCCGCTCTGTTCAATTTGCGGCTGGCATAAGCAACGGGGTTCAGTTCTCCGTCTGGTGATGAGGACCGTTGTAACAAAGTGGCTCCCAATCCCACATTACTAGCGTCCGTTCTCACCACAAATTCCTGACTCAAATCAGGTAATTTCAATATGGGCTTACTTGGTGAGTTTCTGTTTCAGCTCATTATATGCCAGCTCACATTCTGCCAACCATTCTATTTTATCTGGCTTTCCTTTACATGTTAGGTCTGTCAGAGGAGCACACACAGAATTAAAATTCTGGATGTATTTTTGGTAAAACCCACAAAGTGGGACAAAGGATCTCACATCCTTCTTCGTCTGTGGTCTGGGTGCTCTCTGCAATTTCTGCAAGTTCTTAGGATCAGGGGTCATGCTACCCTGATGTACAGTATGTCCCAGGAATTCCAATTCCTTGCAGCCAATACAACATTTTGTTGGGCTAGCAGTTAAATTTGCCTCTCTGAGTCTGTCAATTTGCCTTATTCAATCTGGTAAACAGTTGATTAGTATCAGGGAGTGGATCCACCTGACTTTCTGTGACTGCATTCAGTTTCCTGTAATCTATGCACAGTCTATGTACCCCAGATGGTTTTCTCAACAATACCACACTGGAGCTATAAGGAGATTCACTATGAGAAATAATCCCTTCTTGTACCAAATACTCTATCTCTCCTGTTAATGCTTGCTCTTTCGCGAATGGAATAGTATAGGCTGTCATACAGATGGGTGTTGGGTCTAGCAGTTTCATAACATACTCCAACAAGTTAGTGTGCCCCGGTTTATCCGTTAACACGTCTGTATGATTCTCCAGAACCTTCTGAATCGTCTCCCTCTGCCCTTTTGTCAGGTGATTACTGATCTTTACCTGTGCAGGAGTTTTGCATGGTTTCAGTGGGTATTCCTAAGAGGTGAGAGGTTCATTTTTCATTTCAGTGGCTATGGCCAAGGTCATTAGATGTGCACCTTCCAAAACTCTTCTATCATGGTATTTCTTGAGGAGGTTCACATGATAGACTTTTTCCTTTCCCTTTTTGTCTATCTTGTAATTAGTTCTAGATACCTTTTCTAGAACTGTGTATGGACCTTGCCATCCAATCTGAAGTTTGTTGCTGCTGCCGGGTAACAGAAGAAGCACATTCTCCCCCACAGCAAGCTCCCTATTCTTCGCTTTCCTATTATAATATGCAGCATGTTTCTTTCTGGCTTGTCTTAGGTTATCATTTGCTAGTTTCCAGCCAGTTTTTAATCGAGTGGTCAGCTCGTTCACATACTGATATGATGAGGTTACAGTCTCTTCTGCCTTCTCATCTGTCCACGTCCTCAATAAGGCTTTCAATAGACATTTGATTGGCTGGCCAAATAACAAAGTTGCCGGTGCCATTCCTGTAGAATTATGTGGGACTTCCCGATAAGCAAACAAAGCCGCAGGTAAGTATTGATCCCATGTGTCTGGTTTTTCATGGGCCAGCTTTCTCAGGATGGAAATAAGTGTCCCGTTGAACCTTTCCACCTTCCCGTTCCCTTGTGCGTGATACGGACTACAGTAAACGTGCCTGGCTTGAAAGATCCTGAAAACTTCCTCCGTTAGTTTTCCCCGTAACTGTGATCCATTATCAGTCAAGATCTGGTGGGGAAAACTTAACCTTGTGAATATTGTAAGTAACGCCTCTGCCACATGTTTTGAGTCGATTGATGACATGGCTACTGCCTCTCCCCACATAGAACAAGTGTCCACCAGAGTAAGAATGTAACTGTTTCTCCTCTTGGTTCGTGTGAGAGGTCCAACAATATCCACTGCAACTCTCTCAAAAGGGGTTCCCATGATTGGCATCTCCCCTAGAGTTGCAGGTGCAGTCCAATGTTTTGGAGCTACCCTTTGGCATTCTGGGCAGGATTTGACATATCTTTTTATATCTTCCGTTATTCCTGGCCAGAAGTAATGACAAGCTATACGCTGTCCTGTAGCGCTGATCCCCATATGACCACTGAAGGGGATAGCATGTCCTAATTCCATCACCTTTTCCCTATATGAAGTTGAAAGTACCAGCTGTCCATGGCCATTGGATCCAGTACCAGCCTTCCTATACATTAACTTGTTCTTCATATAAAAGTCTCCTTTGTTTGGAGGGGTATGGCTTTTTGGGAGTTTCCTGAAACACGGCTTTAGTGACCTATCCTCAACCTGTGCCTTCCTCATCTCCTCTGGATGAGTATTTATTGGGTTATCTTCTCCTTCCTTGACTGCGACCGGGTCTGTACTGCTGCCATGATCACTGGTCTTTTGGGATTTCCCAAAAACACATATCTACACCCCAATATCAGAGGGTAGATTGGTTCATTTATCACTGATGCTCTAATCACTCCTTCCACATAGCGAGTTTTTACATTTATTCTGGCAATGGGAAGTGTCATGGTTGCTACATCCTTAGTTGCCCCTTGTATCTCCACTGTTTCTGTGGTATATTGATCTGGGTGCACTAGGTTAGAACTTACGACTGAGTCAAAATCCAATCCAGTATCATAAAAGGCACTTAATAGTGGCCCCATTGCATACTACTTCTTCACATACAGGGGGATGATGAGGTTCCTGCTGTCCTGTAGGTAGTTCCTTCTTTCCCTTGTTTCCTGTTTTAAGGCATGCAGCGAAATATGGAGGGCTTTTCTTCCTACAGTCTTTTGTATTATGGTTATTTAACCTACAATTTTTACACAATTTTCCGTCTGGTCTGTAGGGTTTTCTTTCATTTACTTGAGGGTTTCTATCTCTAGGATCAAATCTTGGCCTATCATAATTTGGTTTAAATCTATGAGCTTGATCTCTATTATCAAATTTATTCTGGTTTGGTGGGGTTTTATTACTCTCTGTTTGTTTCTTTCTTGCTCCCGCTACTTCTGACTGGGCGGCCTGATATCTCTCAACAACATTGAGAATCTCCCCCAATCTCTCTGCACCTTGTTCCATGAGAAATTTTCTCAAGTCTGGAGCCATGGACTCTCTTAATTGCTCCATCATAATCATTTCCTTAAGATCTTGGGTCTTCCCCAGAGCAGTCCATTTCTCCAAATAAGTCTCTTGTCTGGCAGAGAATTGGTGGTAGGTCTCCCCAGAAAGTAGCTTAGCATTCCTAAATTTCTTCCTATAAAATTCACTATTCTTTTCGTATCTAACTAATAAGGCTTGTTTGAGAATATCATAATCTTCTTGGTCTTCTCTGCTTAACTTGGAGAAGACTTCATAAGAGGTTCCCCTAAGTCCTTGGGATAATTTTAAACTCCACTTCTCCTTCTCCAACCCATAGTTAGTAGCTAACCTTTCATACCTACTGAGATAGGACTCAATCTCGTCGGCTTTCTCTACAAAAGGATCTAAATGAAAATTCATAGCTGAATTAGAGGCACCCTGACTCGTACTAGTATCAGAGGTAGATGGGCTGCTTCCATTTTCTGGAACATGTCCTTGAAGTTCCAGTTCCTTGATTCTTAGCTCATGCTCTCTTTGCAATCTCTTTTCTTCTGCCTCCCTTTGCAATCTCTTTTCCTCTTTTTCAGCCTCAATCTGCAATCTCTTTTCCTCTGCCTCCCGTTGCAATCTCTTCTCCTCTGCCTCCCGTTGCAATCTCTTTTCCAGCCTCTAATTGTAATTTTCTTTCTGCCTCTAACTTCCTATCTTCCCTATCAAAAAATTTATCGCATTCAGAAGTTACATACTGAATTAGAATTTCCCCACTCATGCCAAGTTCGTTTGCCGTCTGCACTGTAGCAGATCTAAATTTGGCCAAGTCTGCCATTCTCTCATACAAGTTATCAATACTTATGTAATAATGTAACAAATACTAACTTAATTAAATAATGGCAATGACAGCTCATCCAATTCACCACAATTTGTTTAGTTTTAAATGTTATTCCCTACAGAGTGGGCCCCAAGGTAGGGTGGAACAAAAATCCCGGACAGGACACCAATTTGTGATAAGAGGTTTTGATGTTAATAAAATCAAAGGTTAACAAGGTGAGGTCAAGCTATGTAAGTTCCCTGAGTAAGGATGATGATGATGTATTTCTCAGGGTTCCTATCCGCTACCTCTTCTGATCTCACCCAGTGTATATTAATCTCTGTTGTGTTATGTGGCTAAGTGTCTAGGGTAATGTATTTAGTATGAGGAATGAATAATTTCAAACAGAACTTTAACTCAATAAAAATCAAGTAAGTAAGACTGTGTGTACGTTTTGATATATACAGATATATATATATATATATATATATATATATATATATATATATATATATATATAATATGTAAAATCAATATATATATATATATATTATATATATATATATATATATATATATATATATATATATATATATAACTTTAATCTTCCTGTACCTCAATCTTTTGGAACAGGAATTGTCAAATCAAGAAAAATTTTATTTACAGAATATAAATGAATAATGTGGAAACTTTGTCCATCACTTTTAACAAAAGGAAAGGTCACTGTAATGGGTACCCCACAGTCTGATTTCAATGCTTGTTATTAACACTGTCGGCGTCTGTGGCCTTATGGATATGAACGCAGTTTCATAATCCAGATTTACCAGGTTCGAAATCTGCTGTAGGCGGTTTGGTAGCAGATCGCTTTGTGTGGATTTTTAACAATGGTATAAGCGCCGTACCGTTCAGAAAGCAATGGCAAACTACTGAATGAAAAAATTGCCTAGAAAAATCACAAACAGCCAATAAAAGCTGGGGTTGATTGCCACGTCCTGTAAAGGATAAGCAACTAACTTTTTTTTTCTATTAACACTAGTCAGTTATTTGAGAGTCTGTTCTTTACATCACTCCCCAGGAAATTCTTTTTTATTGTTGTGGATGGAATTGCGATGAACTTTCATGTGCCCGTACTGAGGGACTTATCTGGTCAGCCTGTCTGATGCTTTTGGCTCCAGAATATACAAGATCAATCAAATAGTGTTGCCTCCTGAATGAAGATACAGCTTGTAGATTCCAGGTATATTGTAAGCATTCACTGCCCACAGGTTCTGTCTTCTCCAGGTTTACTGCAACCACTTTGTAACTGGTTATACAACCCTGGAATACGAAGGAAAAGTTCCTCCCCTTTAGAGCCTGTCTATAACAATTCCACAACTAATCAATAGTAATCTTACCTGGGGTCAGCCATGTATGCTGACCACTTTGCACCAGACTCTAAGTTTCCTTGACTACACTCAGTCCTGTGTTTTCTTTCTCTTTTCCATATGGCATCAAAGCCACTATTCCTTAAGCATTGATTGTCTTCCATAGAATCAGCAGGGGTGTACAAATATATCTTGTGACCAGTTAATTTCTTCTTTCAAACATTCTCTACATGATTTTATATAATATTTAAACATTTTTGTCACTGCAAAAGCCAATATCAATTTATTAACACTCACTTACAGTCGCAAAATTGTAAGGCCAATTGCCAAACATTTTTACACATTTTATTTCACTTTCCAAGTAAATCTGCTTTAGGCACATTCCTACTTAGGTTGTCGTGACCCAAATTCTCTCCCACTAGGCAGTATCGAAATCAAATTATGGCTCACACAAAAGCCTGTTACATGTTAATAATATATACAAATAAAATTATCTGTCTTACCCCAAGTAAGGAATAATAACACATGCACAAGCTTGACTAGCAGTAAATAGGTTTTCAGACTGCTTTATCGATTTTCCAATATCGTTCTATTTAATCACCCAAAAAAAAAAAAACCCCCAACCCCCCCTGGGTAATTTATTTGTAACAACCCAAAACCCTAACCGAAATCAAACCCCACCATCAACTAAAAACCCCCCCAACCCAAACCCACAAAAAAAAACCCCCCCCCACCCCCCCCCAAAAAAAAAACCCCCCCCCCCCCCCCAACCCCCACCCAAAAAAAAAAAAAAAAAAAAAAAAAAACCAAACCCCCCAACACCCAACCACCCCCCCCCAAAAACCCCCCCCCCAAACCCCCCCCACCCCCCCCCACCCCAAACACCCCAACCCCAAAAACCCCCACCCCCCCCCCCACCACAAAAAAAACCCCCCCCCCCCCAAACCCCAAAAACCCCAAAAAAAACCCCCCCCAACAACCCCCCCAACCCCCCCATAAAAAAAAAACACCAACCACCAAAACCAACCCCCCAATTTACCCCAAAAACCCCCAAAAACCCCCCCCAACAAAAAAAAAAAAAACCACCCCCCCAACAAACCCCCCCCCCCCCCCCCCAAAAAATTTAACCAACCCCCCAAATACCCCCCCCACCCCCCCCACAAACCCCCCCCCAACCCCACCCCCTCCCCCCCCCCCCCCCCCACAACCCCCAACCCCTCCCCCCCCCCCCCAACCCCAAACCAAAAAAAACCCCACAACCCCCCCCCCCCCACCAACACCCCCCCCAAAAACATATAAAAACCCACAAAAAAAAAAAACCCCAGACCCCCCCCACCCCCCCTAAACAAAACCACAAAAAAACCCCCCCCCCAAAAACACCCCCCCCCCAAAACCCCCAACCCAACCCCCCCCCCCCCCCCACCCCCCCAACAAAAAAATTTTTAAAAAAACCCCCCACCCCCCCCCCCACCCCACCCACCCCAAACCCCAAAACCCAACCCCCCCCAACCCACAACTTGTAAAAAAAACCCAACCACCAAAAAAAAAAACCCCAACTTTAAACCACCCCCCATCCCCAAAAACCCCCCACCCACCCCCCCCCCCCCCCAACCCCCCCCCCCAAACACCCCCCCCCCAAAAAACACCACCCCCCAAACCCCCCAAAAAAAAAAAAAAAAACCCCCCCCCCCAACCCAACCCCCCTTTTTTTACACCCCCCAACAAAAAACCCCCCCCCCCCCAAAAAACCCCCCCCCCCCCCCCCAAAACCCCCCCCCACCCCAAACAAAAAACACAAACAAAAAAAAAAAAAAACAAAAAAACAAAACACAAAAAAACCCAAAAAAACCCCCCCCCCCCCCCCCCCCCCCCCCCCCCAACCCCCCCCAAAAAAAAAAACCCCCCCCACAAAAAAACCCAAACCCCCCAAAAAAAACCCAACCCCCCCCCCAAAACAACCCAAAAAAACCCAACCCAACCCCCCAAAACCCCCCCCCCAACCCCCCCCCCCCCCCCCCCCCCCCCCCCCCCAAAAAAAAAAAACCCCCACACCCCCACCCAAAAAAACCCCAAAAAAACCAAAAAAAAAACAACCCCCCCCCCCCCCCAAAACCCCCCCCAAAACCCCAAAAAACCAAACAAAAAAAAACCCAAAAACAACCCCCAACCCCCCCCCAAAACCCCCCCCCACCCACCCCCAAACAACAAAAAAAAAACAAAAAAACAACAAAAAAGAAAAAAAAAAAACCCCCACCCTCCCCCCCCAAGGAGAAAAAAAAGAAAAAAAAAAAAAACCAAAAAAAAAAAAAAAAAAAACCCAAAAAAAAAAAAAAAAAAAAAACCCCCAAACAAAAAAAAAAAAACCAAAAAAAAAAACACCACAAAAACCCCCCAAAAAAAACCCAAAAAAAACCCCAAAAAAAAAAAAAAAAAAAAAAAAAAAAAAAAAAAAAAAAAAAAAAAAAAAAAAAAAAAAATAAAAAAAGAAGAAAAAAAAAAAAAACAAAAAAAAAAAAAAAACCAAAAAAAAAAAAAGGGAAACAAAAAAAACAACAAAAAAAAAAAAAAACAAAAAAAAAAAAAAAAAAAAAAAAAAAAAAAAAAAAAAAAAAAACAAGCACCCGGGGGAAAAAAAAAAAAAAAATATAAAAAAAAAAAACCCCCACAAAAAAAAAAAAAAAAAAAAAAAAAATATAAAAAAAAAAAAAAAACCAAAAAAAAAAAAACCCCCAACCCAAAAATACCCCCCATACAAAAAAAAAAACACCCAAACAAAACAACCCAAAAAAAAACCAAAAAAAACCCAAACCCCAAAAAAAAAAACAAAAAAACCACCAAAAAAACAAACACCAAACCCCACCCACAAACACCCCACCAAACCCAAAAACACCCCCAAACCATAAAAAAAAACCCAAAAAACACAAACCAAAAAACAACAAAAACACCCCCAAAAAACCCAACCCCAAAACACCCCCAAAAATACAAAAAACCCCCAAACACAACAAAAAAAACAAAATACACCACCCACCACCACACAAACCAAACAACCCCCCCCCCCCCCACCAACCCCAAAACCCAAACACAAAAACCCAAAAAAAAACACAAAAAAAACCCCCCAAAACCCAAAAAACCCAAAACACCACACAACCCCCCCCCACAACAAAAAAACACCCCACACCCCCCCCAAAAAAAACCCCCCCCACCCACCCACAACACCCAAACAAAAAAAAAAAAACCCACAAACCACAACCAAACAACAACAACAAAACACAAAAACCCCCCAACAACAAAACCAAACAAAAAACCCCCAACCACCCCCCAAACAAAAAAACAACCCCCAAACAAAAAAACACAACAAACCCCCCCCCCAACCAACCCAACCAACCCCAAACAAAAAACCCACCCTACCCAAAAAACACCACAACCCCCAAAACACAAAACAAACAAAAACACAACACAAAATACAAAACAACCAACACAAACCCCAAACAACAACACACACAAATACATACCCACCCCCCCCACATACATACATACACTACAAAAACACCAAATACCAACCACACCCCTGTCATACCACCAACCCCCCCAACAAACATACCCCCCCCAACCACCACATACCAACATACACCCAAACACACAACCAACACCCCCCACACCCCCCCCCATAACCCACAACCACATACCAACCAAACCCACAAAACCAACCAACCAAACCCCACACCATACACCACCCCCACAACACAAAAACAACAACCCACATTACAACACACAACAACAACATACATACAACAACACCCCCACAACAAACCAAAACCACCAACAAACACAAACAAACATACAACATACATACATACCCAATACAAACATACATACATTACATACCTACAATACATACACAACCCCCATACATACAAACCAATACCCATACAAAAACAATACATACCCCAAACACCACCAAATAAACATACACAAAACACCATACAACAACCCATACATACATACAACCCCAACAACAAACAACACCCCCCCACCCCCACAACATACATAAAACATACAACCCCCCCACCAACATACATACCCACATACATCCATACAATACATACATACACTAAACATACATACATACCACCCACAAACAACAAACAAACATACATACATACATACATACATACATACATACATACATACATACATACATACATACATACATATCAGAATCTTTATTCTCCATAAAATACATTAATATGTACAGACATGATATAAATAGATACAACATGGCATATAGGAGAATCATTAGAATTTACATAAAGTATTGAAGATTTCTCAAGTAGTTATATGTGGGTGTTTTTACATCGAACCTTTGTGTTACACATACATAACAATTTTTTAAGCTTTCTAAAAGACATTGGCATATAATGATATGGTATACCCTGCCAAAAATGAGAATTATTGAAATTTACAAAATGTGTGAGGAATACCATTCAAGTAGAGCAATATGGTTGTTTTTACATGGAGGTTTTATCAGAATTTTGTTTGCCATAAAAAAAACTTTGACAGCTAGTGGCGTGAGATATTAAATATAGCATCAAATACAATAGTCGTATGGTATAGTATACAGAGGAGCACAATTGAGTGTAGACTGTGTGGAAAACATCCCAGCAATTCAAAATGGGTGTTTTTTACATCGAAGTTTCCATATTCTGTAAGAACCTATAATTGCACTAATACTGACATATTTACATAAAACCTTTGCTTCAAATTTCCGCAACCCTAGCGACATTAATCCACTCACACACTTTGCATGCACATGACCCAAACTACCAATTATCAGTACGATTACATGCGTACGGTAGCCTAGTTCGTTAATTTCTGCAGTCAATGGATAGTACTTATCAAATTTATGTTGGTAACATTTATCTAAATGGGCATCATATGGTATTGCTGCCTCCACTATAAAAGCTGTTTTGTTCTGTCGATTGATTATTGTTAAATCAGGTTTTACGGCATGAGTCTTAAATGAGGCGTTGCTGCTGCCGAAAAGTGATGGTTTAACTATTATCTCTTTGTTTATTGTTATGTCACTTTTATTATTGTATGCAGATTTCAGTTTCTCATAAATAATGTCTACAGCTCTATTGTGCCTTTGTTGGTATAATGTTTGAAATTTGGTACATCCATTCAATAAATGTGACACTGTTTCGTATGGGTGGTTACATATTTTGCACATTTTCGTGTATGTCTGTGGGTAGTATAGATGTAAAAGACTTTCGCATTCCAGCAACTGTAACCTCGATCTCACAGCAAATGAAAGTATTTTATCACTTAATTTAACATTAGATAGAAAACTAGATGACAATGAGTGGTTTACACATTTCATTTCGCGCACTATTCTCCCTTGTGACGATTTACTTTTTAGTTCACTTAGAATTAGGTTAAGTTTATGTGATTTAAATCCAGAATAAAAAGCATTTGCTGACTTGTATGTTAGACTTACATCTTCATCTACGTCTAATTGTACACTGTAATGGCCACTGTCATCCACTTTCACACTCACTCCTTCACGCGCGCATTCTTCATTCAGTTCTACCCAAAATGATCTTGGCCAATTCACCTTCGATCTTTTAGCTAGATGGTTTGTTTCGTTTAACTCGTAGCTTGCAAAGTTATTCCTATCTTCACCTACTTGGTCTATTTTACGTTTTTTCATATGTCTATCTAACGAGTTTATTGCTGCAGTTTTTACAAGATTATCATCACAATTGAGCATACTGATAAGGAATGAAATATGTCGAGAGTGGTATAATATGAAGGGGTTTGGTATGCCAAGTCCACCCTTCGACCTGGGACAGAAGAAATAGCTCCTTGTGGATGATTCATTTAGGACTAACCATGTTCTAACGTGTTGTACAATTTCATCTTCAATTTCTTTAAGTTGTTTTTCTGTAAAGTGTATGTTAGAAAAATAAAACATGAGAGGACCGAAACACATCGGGTTAATTAATGAGATCTTTGCTGATGTTGGTAGTGGGGCACAGCTTAATTTGGTTAAATTTGACCTAAATTCTAATATAAGGCTGCTTGCTTGAAACTGGTCCGATGTATTATCAATTGTAATGTCATGTCCTAGGTATCTGTAGGAACGCCCTCGATCAGAAGAGGGGATTTCATGACCTTGGATATTAATGTCCGCCTTACGAGTTTTGACCCAATTGTTTCCGCTTCGCTGACCGCTGAACACTGCACACTTTTGTGGCTTAACCTCCATCCCGCTGGTCTCCATAAATGCTGTTGTCTTCTGTGCCATTGATTGTAGGTCGTGTATGTTGGTGGCAAAGAGACTTACGTCATCCACATACCCTTGAATGGGATTCGGCACGTGATGTATTTGATAACCTTGCTCAATCCACCGGAGCCATTTATCGATGCCTTGCTCAAATACAATAACACTCCATGGGCACCCCTGAATAATACCTTTCTTACGCTCAATCCGGTCTGTGATAGTACTAGCGTTTTTAACTTGATAGGAGGGCCACTGTATATATCTTTGGTGATGTTGACAAAGACGTCAGGGTAGCCTGATTCGCTTAGCTCCCTTATCATAAATTCGTGGTCAATGCTGCCAAATGCATCTTTGATATCAACAAAGCACAGATAGGCCTTTCCTGATGAATGTAGAAAGTCACTAACAGCTGTTTTTAGGGTGAAGACATGTTCTTGAAGACCATTTCTTGGCAATGATCCTTTTTGCCGAGGTGACAGTCGCTGGGTGTCAACAATCCACTGCATGTGTCGAGATTGAATTAATTTCATAAACAACTTGTATGATGATAGCAGAAGAGAGATGGGTCGCCAGTCTTCGATGGTGCTTAAATTTCCATTTTTAGGCACAAGGGTAATTACACCGTGCTTCCAGTCTGGTGGCACCCGTTGGTTGAAAAGGCATGTGTTAAAAATAACCGTTAGGATTGGAGCGAGCTAGTGTGTGCCTGCTGCTTGATGGTATCATACGTCACACCGTCAGCCCCAGGTGATTTCCTACTAGGCAGTTTTTTTTATACACGACATTACTTCGCCTACGGTAAATGGGTCAGTGGCCGGGGCGTGCTTTGGCTCTTGGATGACGATTTCTGCTTTCCATGGGGGGTCGCTTGCAAGTGTATTAAGTCTGCGCTGGCTGCGTTCCTTAAAATGTGTTTCTATGTCTTGTATGTCTATGTTACAGGTGGTGGTCGACAACTTGTTGTTGTGTTTTATAACATTGATGGCTTTACTCTGATCTGTTTCTAACAAGTAAAGTAGTTCCTCTCGTGTCACGCTTCCCGCATTTTGTGTGTTACCATTTTCTTTGTTTCGTTTTAAACTTGGGCAGATGTTATGCCTAATAAAAAATAGGGCCGCTTCAATAAAGTCATTCAATTGTTGTGTGTCATTCTCACTTCTTCAGTACTGGTTGTTGGTTCCGGCGTAGTAACAGGAAACTTCAGCAAAATACGCTTGATAAACTTAAGAAACTCAATGCTGGGTTTGACCGTCAGGCCGTGTTGATTTGAACTTATTCTCGCTGTCGTAAAATAAACTACACAGTGTTGAAATAATTCGTACCCACCACAACGGATTTGAATGTTCATAAAATGGCTTTACTTTAATAGGCCGCGTTGATATGGCCTTTCTAAAACTGGCTTCAGCAATTACAAAATCCTGCCATGTGTACTCGTTGGTACTAAACGTGTTCCAATAGTCGATGTTCAAAGGGTCGCCATCTTGGTTAGGCTCTGCGAATGTGAACACGGTACTCTTCTCACAACAGAACTTTATTTTACCACTTTTTATAGCTTCCTTCTTGAAAAATTTTAACTTAGA
>JAMPIV010006002.1:255000-339543 GCA_024509875.1 Oreohelix idahoensis
CCTGAGGTGTGAGAAATTCGTTTCGCTGGACATAGAGCAGACTTTTGGTCTACCATTTTGTTCACCTGTCACTAGCTTAAGGTGTCAAACCCGGCATCTGTACGACGCAGTTGTAGACGGTTGTCTGAGATTTGCAACTGTCACGCGCATTTCTCGGTCACTGGTGGCAGTTACGTCACGCGTTAAGCTGACGTAAATGTTGGGAGTAGGGGAGATAATTTCGCTTGGCGAAATAAGTTTGGGCCCTTTGTCTGATTTTAAGATATTGGCCCGAGTTTGAAACTTTAATTTCATTCTCGCTCCTATATTCGCAGTAGACAGGTTGTTCGAAACAGAATAGCTGTTAGCGAAGTTTCTCAGTTTGTTTCGGCAATTTGTCGAACTTCTAGACTTCCTTAAATATTCAGCATATAATTCTTAAGTTGTGCGACTACCTGTAGTTCTGTGTGAGGTAATATATATTATATCTAGTATTTTGTGAAATGATAAAGTGTTAAGTCGCTTATTTCATATTTCACTAGTTAGATTTTGCGCAGAGTGCCAAATTTATATAGTCTGTATTATTTTCTAGTGACGTGTTTCAGTGGATAGCAGAATAAATTATATCTTAGCTTACTAAACAATAATGTAGCTATAATGAAGTTAATTTTACTGCTAAGAAATCAGACGAGATCATATTTTTCTAAGCTAACTTACAAATGCTAGAAACCTCATGAGATGTTGACGGAACACGCACGTGTTCCTAAATTCATGGGGATTGATGATTTTTTTTTAAGATATAACTTACTTTACGGAAAATTTAAATGATAAGTCAAGCAGTACACTTGCGGTTTAATAATGTAAGTTATAGTGGGTACATATTGTAAAATTATTTGATATGTGTTCTTTCTTTTATATAGTGAAACGGTGGTACCCAACTTTACCAGCGTTCTAGTACGTGAACTTTATTTGGGAAGAAACAAAGCATTTTCATTACCTGAACTGTAACAGTTAAATGAAGTAAGAGGCCTTCGCGCCAGAATTAATTCTTCCAGAATAACTCTTCGGTACAATTCAGCCCGTTGTGGCAAGCAAAGATCAGAAACATTCCGACAGAGTTTTGACTAGTACTGTGGCGACCAAATATAGTAACTTCCTGAAAGTAGACACCGATCCGACATTCCTTAAATTCTAGAAACCAAAGCTAATGACATTGTGCTCTGCTAACTTTCGTGCCTGGACAATATTTTATGTGACTTAAATCAGACATTCGAAAAATTAGAACACCCAAGGAATCGTTCCCTGAGAGTTTAGTACGTCTTTTGGAACTGGGGATTTCTTGGTCAAGGACTGCATTTTCGGGTCTGTGTGAAGGTCCTAGAATTGAGTATGTTCCCAGAGGCAGCGAGCAAAGTTGTGAGTATAACTGCATGGTCATGGCTGAATGAATGAGTGTACGCAGATCAGAGTGTTATTTTACAGTTATAGATTGTCACCCATTTACTGTCTTAATTCTTTTTGTTTAACCTGCAGAATTTGTTACTATTTGCTAGAGTTTCTTTACTTCTTAGGCTAAATCAGATTATTCAACTCTGTGCATACATTTACGAGAAAAGAAGAAAAACTCTTAGCCTAAACCCTACGTATCTATAACTCTTTGGGCCATCATCTGTTCTCTTAACGGGGCTGTGGGCTAAACCTAGAGCTAAGATCATAACGGGGCTATCATCCTTGTAGCATTTTTCTTAAATTTTATGACTATTTGTATATGTTTTTCCTTGATGTATTTTTGGTGTTGTGAGAAGATTTTTTTTGATGATAATAATAAAAAAATCTCTCTTGAACTAAATCAGTGCGTTGGTCAGCTCGTTCAAATACATATAAATTCATTGTGATAGATTCCCACGTCTGTGTGTTTAACTGTCGTCACGTGTATGTGCGTGCCCGTGAGTAGATAGAGATATATTAATATATATATCTGTGTGTAGACTGTCTGACGCCTTTAAAAGCGGTCGTAGAAGATAGGTGAGAGAGAGAAGATTATCTCGATTCTCAAAGACAGCTTCTTTATCACATTCTATCATCTCACGTGTGGGAAATTCTATTGTGGTTTTTTTTTTTTTCACCAGCTCTCACTGTGACTATCACTCATTCCAACCTATTGTGCGCGTGTTTATTAATTTTTTAGCTGTTTTTGACCAAAAGAATTCTAAAAGAAAACAATACGTATAAAGACATATTTTAAATGTTATTTAAGCTTTTTTTTTTTTTTTTTTTTTGGCATCATGAAATTATGTGAATAATACTGCACGGCTTTTCGGTCTATCTTGGAGAATATTAGGATAATATTTTATCAATTTTAATTTGGAAAACCCGCTTTCCCCTGAAGCTACAGTGACTGAAACTGAAACCAAAACAAAAAAAAAATTGCTTAGAGCGAATATGAAAAAGAAATTGGAAATCTCGCATTCAAAGAAAGGAATTTCATGAAAATTTTCAAAAACTTTCCAAAATATGAAAAAAAGGAAAAACAGGTTTCAGTGCTTCCATTTACTTAACCAGCATACAATCATCATAACTAAATGTAGACGTAACAAGCTCTCATGAATGAGCTTGACGTATGCCAGTAATTTCCTAAATCTGCAGTTAGTTTGCTTGTTTTTTGTTTTATTTTTTTTAACTTCCTCCTTTGAGATTTGTTAAAATTACTGAAATTCGCTTTATTCGTAAACTGCTAAGTATGGAATGCGATCTTTTATTTGAAGTAAAGTTAACGTTCGGTAAAATGTCATTTACTTTCATAAATGTGTGCTTGCGTAGAATAGAGGGATTTAAATGGTATAGCAAGGTTTGGTTTGGTTTGGTTTTTAAGGACTATCTTCATTGCACACGGACAACTCCATCACTGCTCCCATCTCCTCCCTTAGATCACACAAGGAGGATCTCAGCATGGTGCACGAACTCCGTAGCACCGGCGAGAATCCCAATGTGTGTTTACATGAATCACACATTCTTTAAATATGTTTGTGGTGAGTAGGTTTCTAATTTTTAAATTTCGCCAGGGCAGCGGCCTTCCAGATAGGTTACCAAAGGCAAGGTTACCAATGTGGAACTGATGACAAGAACCAGACAAGTGCCAGTGAAACAAGAGATGAGAAGACGATGGTGACCGATAGGACACACACTGAGGAAACCTGTTGATAGCATTACATGGCAGTCCTTTTCCTGGAGAGAACGTGGAAAGAACTTGAGATGCTGTCACGTGACAGGAGGACTTGGCATGTGTTTGTTGAAGGCCTATGCTCCTTGGGAGCGGAGGGCAATGAATGAGTGAAAATATCATTTACTTCGAATTTTCCACTGTTCTGCTGAAGGACTTGCAGATGTAGATCGTTTGACAGAGACAAAAGTTGCACTGTTTATATGCAAAAGTAGTCTTGATTTTTCTGCCTAAAAACAAAAACTATGAGCTATATATTCTATACTCATACCATTTAACATTTCAATGAGTGTGTTAAAGACTTACCTGAAAGGGTAAGAAATAAAGTTTCTCAAATGCAGCACTTTTCTTTATTCAAATTAGTTTTTATTCAACGCTCTGTCACATGAATAAACTGAAACAGCAAAGGTCTATACATTCTTTAGTTTCTTATCTACCAAAACGTGAAGCACTGCTAGCAGGGTAGAACCTAAGCAATACGATATTGCGTTCCTTATTGAACTGGCACAGAATTCGCTGTGATCTGTATTTTTCGTGCACTGATGCAGCTACCTTCTTGTATTCGTCAGTTACGTCGCGCGTGTGAAATTGCTGTATACAAGTTACAATTTACTTACCAGACAGACACTTTATTCTGTTTAGTCATTGTAAAATTTTGTTTTCCATATATAACTTTAAAACAAGACTTGTTTTTTTCTTTTTAAGTCACATAATTTTTTTTTTTCAAATCTAGAGGTGAAAACTAGAAAGCTTGTGATCGCGGGGCTCGATTGAGCTCAATCGGTTAAATCGGCCTAAGGCCGGCCCTGCTTGTCTGGTTGTTTTACTGTTTTACACTTTAACTATTATTTTGACTTTTCTTTGATTTACATGAGGTTGCCAGATCCATGCACAACCGCATATTTCTACTAGTGGCTTCTTACGACATGTCTGAGAGAGCAGTAAGCATATTCTTTCTTTGTCGCCTAAGAAACCCCGAGGCTATAAGGTGGTTGGTTGCTAAAAATTAATTCAAATGTTTAGAACTGTCTAAAAAAAAAAAAAAAAAAGATCGGCATCTATTTTCGAGTGTGTCTGCGTAGTTTTTGCCGGGTCCAGTTTTTTGAAGAGCTCTTATAATGTAAGTTTAAATAATGTCCTTGTTATGATACAAATTCCTAGGAAAAGAAGGCGTGGCGTATATTTATACTTCATAGGTATTTCTAGGTAGTGTTAATCAGGAAGTAAAGGACATAAATTACTGGTGAAATTCTGATTTTGTTGTTTTATAGGCTAATGTTGAATTTCTCCCAGTGTAAATATTAATGAAATTCAATTATCTGAATTTGTGAAGTTCTGTATTCAAGTAGGCTAGCTGGTAGGTAGGTTAAAAACAATAAGGGAGAATACAACACTGACAGTAGGCCTCCATGTTAGCCTAGTATCTATCGATACGCGGCGTTTCTCTTCGAGTTGGCTTTAATTTTATTTTTTAGTACGGGCTTAATGGTTGTTGGACATTATTTTTGACACAGCTCAAAACAGGATTGGTGTTAGATTACGGCTACTTGTAACGTAAATTAGGATTGCCACTCGGTCTCCTGTCATCAAATTTACTTCTACCCGACTACACGATATCTCAAAGCCAACAGGAGCTTCGGAACTTGATGAATCGCTTCACTAAAGCATGCAAGGACTTTGGCCTCACAATAAAGAAAACGAATGTGCTGAGTCAGGATGCGGGTGCTGCACCAGTTATCACTATCGATAACTATGAATTGGCAGTGGTGGACCACTTCACATACCTAGGGTCTACCATCAATGACAAACTCTCCCTGGATACAGAAATCGACAGCCGCATTGGCAAAGCTGCAGCTACCTTTGCCCGCCTCACATCGCGTGTTTGGGGAAACTCCAAACTCACAATGAAGACCAAAGCTGCGGTATATAATGCCTGCGTCACCAGCACACTCCTATATGGCAGCGAGACCTGGACGACCTATGCTAAGCAAGAAAGAAGGCTCAATACCTTCCATTTACGGTGTCTACGCCGCATCCTCGGCATCTCGTGGAAAGATAAAGTGACAAATGTCGAGGTGTTGTCACGTGCTGGCCTTCAAAGTATGTATACACTGCTTAGACAGCGCAGACTTCGCTGGCTTGGCCATGTTTGCCGCATGGAAGATGGTCGCATCCCAAAAGATATCTTCTACTGACAATTAGCAGATGGCAAGAGAACAGTTGGGCGACCACAGCTGAGGTTCAAAGATGTGTGCAAGAGAGATATGATGGCACTGGACATGGATCCAGCAACATGGGAGGATGAAGCTGCCGATCGCACTAAGTGGCGATGCTATTTACGGCGCCACCTCAGATTGGGCGAAGAGAGGCTCACACAACAAGCAGAGGAGGGGATAAAACGTCGAAACACCAGGAAAATAAGCAGCTGAGGGCTGTCACTTCAGGGGCGCATTCCCATAGTCAGTTATGACTGAAGGGGCTATTATTATTATTATTATTATATATATATATATATATATATATATATATATATATATATATATATATATATATATATATATATATATATATATATATATATATATATATATATATACACATATATATATTTATCTTTAAGCAGTTTGAAATGAAGAACAATGGGATGTGTGTGATATCATCCAAATAAGTCACACATGTCATTAGGGTTATGACTTTCAACCATTGATATAATTTTGAGTTGCTACATGCTACATTGCTATTTACATCCTTCATCGCTATTTACATCCTTCATCATTATTCTTCAGCTCATGAGGAAGCATAGGCCTTCAACTGGCTTGTTCCAGGTCCTTCTGTCCTGTGCTATCTGCTCAAGATCTTTCATGTCTTCTTTATCCCTTTCATTGCTGTCTCCAATTTTCATCTCCATGTGTTTTTTTGGTCTCCCTGTACCTGTCTTGCCCTGTGGAATCCAGAACAAGGACTGCCTTGTAATGCTATCAGTAAGTTTCCTCCATGTGTGTCCTATCCATCTCTAGCATTCTCTTCTCATCTCCTTTATCAGTGGCCCCCTGTCTGGTTCTTGTCATAAGTTCCACATTGGTGATCTTGTGATACTATTTCAATCCTTTTTTATACAGTCACCCATTAATGAAAGTCTCTGACTTCTTTGTTACTGTTTTTGCTTTTTCGTTGATTTAGAGCCAAACAATATGATTGACTTAACATTTGAGTTGAAGATTCAGATTTTTGTGTTGGACAGAATTTCTTTTGATGTTCATATATTTGTTTACTTTACCCCCCCCCCTCCCCCCCCCCCCCCCCCCTCTGAAAACATGTCATTGCAGTGAAAGGAGATGATCACACAAGAAAACAGAGATTAACTCCAGGAGAAGGGGTATACAGTAGTCCCTGGAGTTTTGACGGAAGCAGAGTGTGATCAGCACATCTTGTCATACAACAAGTGGCTTGATACTTTTCCACCAGGAACATTTCCTCAGAGCAAATTCTCTTTAATACAGAGATATCGCATTGGTCATATGGAGCCTACCTGGAGTGTTCGGCTAAAGGCATATCCAGTTTTTTCACAGGTATTGTAACTTGAGAATGCCAGTACAGTATCTTTCTTATTATTAGTAAACAGTTTTTTGTGTTGACACAAGTTGCGTTAACTCTTACAGGATGAGAGGACAGTATTAGGGGCCTATTCCCCCAGGTGTTTATGATGGGAGACTAGTTTTTGGGGCTAGTATATTTGAACCAAGTTTGTGTTTTATTTTGTCCCAATTGTATATTTTATTAATCTTCATTCAGTTTTCTTTAGAACTATGGATAACATTACCATAGTTTTTTTTTAAACTTGGATTTAAACAATCCTTAAACTTAAATACTATATGAAAACTCGGAGCAACAGAAAATTCCTTGTGTCAAACATGGGGAAACCATCATGCCCTTTAAGAGTTAATATTTGTTGTTGTCGTGCTAGGGCTGCTGAGCTTGTCACTCTTTTGCAGTCAGTAGCAAGTTTAAGACTCCTTGGTACTATCTACTCTGTAGATCAAGGCTTTTCCTGTCACTTTTCTGCCATTCCAAAATGTGTTGAGTTGAAGTCATGAGTTCTAGTTTCTCCAGCCTGGCTTGCATTTAAAGGATCATCACTTCTGGTCCCAAGCTAGGAGAGGAGGAAGAAGCACATGGCATACTGTGCATTCCTCACCATTCAAGGGGGCTCTCCAAATATGCAGAGCTAAAATACTGTGCTCTGGTTCTGGGCTCTCCCAAGGAATCATCACGTCCTACACAGAGCCACTTCTCAGCTCCGCCCTGCCTATCATGGGATAAGGATTAATATTGATTATTATTTATACATGTTTCATGTAGTTCCTGGGAGTTTTTGAGGAGACAAAGAAAGAATATGACTATTGCTCCCTCTGACATGTCATAAGAGGAGACTAATATGAGGTTGTGCATGCAGCTGGCAACCTCATCATGTCAAACAAATTGCCACAGAAACCACTTTTGCAAGAGCCCATGAATGTTTTGGTGCAAGCTTCCTGCAAAGGACCAGCTACAATGGTGGTTCCATGCTCCACAGGGAGCAAAAAGTGAAATGGTGATGGTTATTATTTATAAGGGCTGATTTATGTTCTTTCATTACATTTGGAAATATATGGAGATCAGGAGAAATAAAGTCTAACATGAAAATAAGAATCTTTAACTCAAATGTTAAGTCAGTCCTATTGTATGGCTCTGAAACATGGAGAACAACAAAAAAGATACAGACATTCATAAATGGGTGCTTGTGCACAACTGAAGGATTGAAATGGTATTACAAAATCACAAATGTGGAACTGATGAACCAGACAAGTGCCAGTGGAACAAGAGATGAGAAGAAGACACTGGCGAAGGATAGGACACACATTGAGGAGACCTGTTGATAGCATTACAAGGCAGTCCTTGTTCTGGAATCCCCAGGGAAACAGAGGCAGAGAGAGAACACAAAACACATGGAGAAGAGAACTGGAGACAGAAGTGAAAAGATGAGGAAAACGTGTATAAGAATAGGAATTTGTCAGCACTGATTTAAAGCAGTTATGACTTTTAATTTGTAATTTCTTTTTATTTGATTATAAATCATTCGTGGAAAAGCTCTACGAAGATGCAGATTGCTTCAAGCTGACTAATGCTTTCTTTAAAAATATTCAAGTAGACATCTGAGAGTGTACGAAGAAGAAGAATTTGATTATAAATGCCCTATGTGTTAGCTTTTTACAATTTACACAATATATACTCCATTTTTAACAATTATTTTGTGAAGTTTGTTTGATGAGTGATTATTGCCCATGTTCTTCTTTTATCATTTTCTACTTAAATTTCTCTTTTTTTTTCCTTTCTCCCTTTCTAATTTTCATTTGCCATTGTTTTTCTCTTCTCTCTCCCACCTTCTTCGTTGACCTTCCTCTATCATTTTTTCTTATTCTTCCCTTTTTCTTCTTCCGTCTTTTTCTTTTTTTGTTCATTCTTATTTTTCCTTTGCTTCCATCTTTTTCTTTCCTCCTCTTTTTCTTTCTTTTCTCTTCTATCCCTATTTCATCAGCTGTTTCATCTTCTTGCTTCCATTTTCTGTTTTTCTCCAGCTTGTCTCATCCAATTGAAATCTCCCATCACATCCTTCTTGTACCTTTTGTTTGCTTAATACAGCTCTGGCATACAGAAAAGCTACTGACAAGTTTTGATGCAGTGGCCATTGGTCGACCTCCAGAGAATGGTCAAGAGGAGTTTTGGGATCCTGATCAATCTTGGCTGCATTGTGACCAGTCTGCTGACCGTAAAGGATTACATGCGTATCAAGGTTCTGTGTACTTGGAACATTGTGATGAAGATGATTGGACCTTTGAGGTCATCGAGGGGTCCCATAAGCACTTTGATAATCTAATGGAGAGGCTTCAGAGGATTCGATGTACCAGAGTGTCAAAGGAAGATTTAGAGTGGTGGTCTGAGAGAGGCTGTGTTCGTAAGCGTGTTCCTTGTCCCAAAGGAGGAATGGTGTTGTGGGACTCACGGCTCCTGCATGCAAATGCCAGACCAGTTAAGGGAAGGGCACACCCGGACAGATGGCGATATGTCATTTTTGTGTGTATGACCCCTGCAGCATGGGCAACTGAGAAAGATATAGAGCTCAAAGTGAATGCCTACAATAATCTGCATCTTACAGGGCATTGGGCATCAATGGGCATTATTGTTTTTCCATCCAGACTCACAGAGGGAAGTGTGGAAGATTCAAATCCCCTTGTTAAGCTTCCAGATGTTGCAACATCTGAACTTGCACAAAGACTAGCTGGTGTACTTCCATACAAAGAAAATGCTACAGATAAAGCTTCACTGTCTGTTCCAAAATACAAAAAAATTAATTGGTCATAAAACCACCTGGATAAATAAAATAGGAAAAGGATAGGTAACAATGTTTATCTCCAGCTATGATTTGCAAGGCTCTCTACTACCAGAGATTTAGCAAATGTCTTCACAAGCTAACTTTTTTCAGTTATATTTTCAATGTTTTGTTATTTCATTTTCTGCTTATAATTTTTGTTGCTTGTTAGATTCTTTGTGTTGATATTTCTTTCTTTCTTGTTTTGCATTTTTACTTGCTTATTTATTGTACTTTTCCCCACTGTTACCTTTGTTATTTATATCCTTCATCTTTCCAGGTCGCTCTTCTTATTTTTTTCATCTATTTATTCATGTGTTCTTTGTCTCTTTCTATTAACCTGTCTATATTTCTTGTCTTTGTCTCTTGTTTGTATGAAGGGTGAACCTCTAAACACCACGTCTTTGTAGCATCCTTCAGTGTAAAACTGACTCCATACCTATTGTTCGTTATTGTTTTAAATTTTGGTAACAATGGTGGCATGTTATAAATTTGCATTTTATATTTTAAACATTTCACTTTTTTACCCCAAGAGTCGAAGGGTAGGCCATGATAAGGTAAATTGGTCTCCCAAGGACCACCTGGTAAACCCATTTTTTTTTATTTTTTTTTTGTACGCCCGCTAATACTCGAGGCGAAATCTCAGGTTATTTTTAATGTCTAACCTGACATTGATTTTTTTGTGAGTATCCTATTTTTTTGTACAGAGACAAGTGTCCCTCGCCATTCAGGCAGATACTCGCCGTTTTCGGAGGTACCCATTAGAGCTGGGTCGGCTCAGGAGCCGCCAGTCCCTGGTCGACGACACTCCTTCAAATGTTCTCGCCAGGTCTCGAGTTAATCCAGTCCAAATCCCGGTCGACGAAAAATCCTCAAATGCCATCGCCCGGGTTTGATCCTGAATCACCCGGTCGCCAGAGCGGTGTTGTAACCACTACGCTAGCGCGGCTCCAGTAAACCCATTTGATTATGGTCCTAATTCCTCATGTCTGCACTGAAAGTGGTATAAAATAACAGTATTGATTGAATATATGACTTACAATACTAGTATGTTTTCTTCAACCATTTTACAATGACTTTATATACCATCATCATTTTCCTTTGCGCTCCTTACAAAGCACTAGGGCCACCCCGTAGCTGGTCCCCTTGCAGGAGGCCTGCACTAAAGCATTCACACGCTCCTGCTGCTGTGGTTTCTGTGGCAGTGTTTTACATGATGAGGTTGCCAGCCCCTTGCAAAACTTTATATTAGTCGTCTTGTGGGGCATGCCTGAGGGTGCAGAAGTCATACTCTTTCTATGTCTCTTCAGAGGCCCCCCCGGGAACTGCATGGGGCGATTTAATATATAGTACAAAATATTTTCTCATAAATACGCACATTTATTTCTTGTTTTACATTACCTGCGGACAATAAATGGTCATCCGTACTGACCTGGGTAAAACTAAAGACTACCTGAGATTGTAAGAGTTACAACTCTAATCATTGAAAGCTTCTTTATTCACAAGCCTGCACCAAGCATTCACAAGCTCTTACAATGTTGGTTACTGTAGCACATTGTTTTCTACAATGAGGTTGCCAGTCTCATTCACAACCTCATATTGGCCACCTCGTATGATAAGCCCAAGGGAGCAGTATTCCAATTCTTTCTTTATCTCATTAGAGACCTCCTGGAACTGTAAGGAGCATTATATATAATAACACTAGGTTATTAAGGTTGGCTGTTAAATTGTCAACAAAATGTGTCAGCATATTCTTCTTTTATCCTTAGCCGCCGACCGTCGAAGCAGTCAGTGGTCATCACGCCTGGTGGTGTCTTGTAGGGCAACAACAAATTGATTCCACTTTGCTCGGTCGGTGGCCATCCTTCATACAGTGCCCCAACTCTGGTTCATTCTTTGCATCTCAGCCTCCACAGTCCTCCGCCAAGTTGTTTTTGGTCCGCCTCTCTTTCATTTTCCTTCAGGGGTCCATAGCATTGCTGTTCTTGTGATGGCATCGGGGTCTCTTCTGAGGATATGGCCAACCCAGCTCCAGCATCTGCTAGCTATGATGATGTGCATGTCCTTTTGCTTGCTCCAAGTAAGCAGATCTTGGTTGGTGATGGTATTCGGTGTGGTAAAGTGGGATGTTATAAATATTTATAGGGGACTTAGTGTACTGACTGAGATCAGCTGTGAAGGTATCTATATCTAATAAGAGTAGTGTATTATAGATAACCTTACTTACTGCCACATATGTATACCTCAGTCAGAATTATTCTGGAATAGTGTGATGACTACGTTATATGTCTAGGGTATGTGTATGATGAAGTGTAAGTCATAACAACAACAGACAGATAAACAATTTAATTTATTCCACCACACTTGACAACACTGTGACACTCACATACATAAAACACTCTAAGAGGATATCTTAAAGGAGTCACTGATAACTTTTCAAATAACAATATGTATTCAGTGCTGTCATGAATGTATATGTGTCCTGATTCAAATACAAAGGGAACCAGGAATCACAATCAATTTTAATTACAAGTTATATGTACAGAATTTATTAATATGATTCTTGTAGTGACATATATTATTAATGGTATCCTATGTGTGTCAGTTGTGTAGTGGTAATATGAGGTAATACTGGTTTTGTTTTGTTCAAGCTCTGTTGGTATTTGTCATCATGACTTCAATAGTTTGTTTCTATTGGAACCAGTATTGGAGATGTTCTCAGTTCCTGGTATTAAAACAATTAAATTCCCCTCTTAATTTTAGTTTACAATGGCATTTTAAGATGGGGGTACATAATGTTGAGCTCCATGGCCACACTCTCTTATCTTGCGTGATGACTGCAGTAAAAGACTCCTCTGCTCGATTACTTTAATGAGTTCTGGAGCCACCCCACTGGTTGCTATATGGACCAAGGAGTATGCTGTCCACCTCTGGCTTCAGCAAAGCTCTGACCAGGTGCTGCTCAATAACTTTAAGACCACGGTCCCTGAAACAAGAAGGTTGTACCTTCTACGTCAGAACTAATTTATACTCTATTTATACACTGAGCACAATACATCACAAACATTGAGTTCAGAGCGTTAGGCCAACTGTCAGCTTCATCTGAAATACTTTATACCAGTATTTCCCTCCCTAATGGTTACTACGCCTCTGCAATTCCAGCATTATTTCTTTCTAGTTAATAATCTAGGTGTCAGTGTACTGTTTGGCCATTCCATGCAGTTTTACTTTCCTCCGACACCTTCTGTTCAGGCTGGAGCACTATAGGCTTTACATCATGTTCGCTACTGAACCACACATATATATAGACATAATTTATCAATTTACATTCAATTTTCATTTAAAATTATTGAATATTTCAAGCTTACCACAATTCATGGAAATAATAATAATAAACAGTTTCGTTGACTGGCAATGAATATAGCACAACTCCGATCTGCCGATGTCCCAGGCTTTATTTTATAAAAAATATACACTGGTGCTCAACGCACTGCTTCTTAGTAGGTTTATTACAAGATGTGGCAATGAACAGACGCTCTGAATTGAGTATATTCGCAGCTCTACCCAATCAAACCATGTCTACACATCTTTTCAAAAAAGTACCCCTTTCTCACGTTTCCCCTGACAACACAAGATAGTATTTATAGTTCGACCAATCGTGTTTAGTCTTTCATTTGTTGCGCTCCAATCAAATAGGAGTTAACATGGTAGGCTATTTCCGTAACGTAATGTTTCTTCAAACACGTTATAAAAAAATTTTATGAGCAGAAATGATTTCATGCTGTCAGGCACCCCCACTATTTTATTTTGGCCATAACTTGGTAATTCCTAGACTATTTGCGTAACGTTTTACATATTCTTTGTCAGCAAACCCTAAGGAACCCAAATATACGAATTTAATGGAGCCAATATGCATTTTCTTCTAGGATAGTCGTGCTGTTACTACCTTCTCCCTTCCAAACTTGAGGGTGTCTGGGTACTGTCATGTTTTCAAACGTAAACCGGTATAATGTCATAATTCCCAATAAGCGTTTTTCAGGATTTTAAAACCTAACTCTGGTATGGGTAGTGAATTTTATCACTGTCGATTTGAAATAAAGTTAGTGCATGTGGCCTTACACGCGTGATGGCAGCAATTGTGTATCGCGCGACGCGTGTTTAGTGTTGCAGGTGTCCCTGCTTTCTGCCTCTCCCTTCTCTCTATCCTTTAGTCCATCTGTCTTTTAGTTACGCCGTGTATAAAATGGAATGAATGAAATATTAAATTTAGGTCATTGATCAGCTTGCGTATCTCAAGGTTATTTCCAAGAAATACAGTACACGTTTCATTGAAGAAAGCGTGCAGCGACACAGTAGGCTTTTACTATCAACGTGAAAGCGTTACAATTTGCAGACGAAGTAGAAAACAAGGGGATTTCGAGTACAGTCATTGTGACAGCACTGTTCTTTACCATTCTTCTTTCCTTTTATTAAATTTATTTGTTAGGCTTTGCATTTACGTTTTAATTTATATATGGGGATTAGAATAATTCACGACATTCGGCCAAAAGATTCTGAGAATTTTTTTTAGTCATGTTGTGTGAAAAGAGGACAATTTCGACATTTCCTTCTCTGTAACTCTCCAGCATTCCGCACCATAGAGAAGCACAGAAAGCACACAGCTCTGATATAATCTTAATTTTGTGCTTGTGCTGTACTGAAAGGACTTCCAGATGTTGTTTTGACTAAAAAAGGCTGTTCTTGCTTTGTTCATTCTGTTGTTGATGTCTTTGCTCGCTCCGTCGTCTGGTGTTACTATGCATCCTAGGTATGTGAAGGTGTCTGTCTGTTCCAGTTTCTGATTCCTAACTGATATGAGCTCAGGGTTGCTCACATTGAGCGTCATGACCTCCGTCTTCTTAGATTGATGTTCAAGCCCACCTGCTGGCTATACTTATTAAGTCTATCCGTTTTTTCCTGGATGTGTTGATGTGAATGTGCTAGTAGTGCAATGTCATCTGCATATTCCAGATCTTCCAATGTAGAAAATGTAGTCCATCTTATTCCTCTTGGACTGCCCTCTGTTGTCTGGCGCATTGTCAGCATATGCAAAGCTGTTATTTGATTCGAGTCAAGTAAGTATAGGTTTTCTTCTTCTTCGTACAATCTCAGACGTCTACTTAAATGTTTTCAAAGAAAGCATTAGTCAGTTTGAGGCTATTTGAATCTACGTAAAGCTTTTCCTTAAATGGTACTGGTGTTGGCCACATGCGCTTTCTCTGTTCCGCATATATTGGGCAACTTTGAAGCAAATGTTCAGCAGTCATTTTATCAATACAGGTCCTTAATACAAAATCCTTTGTCTTCGGAAACCGGATTTTTTTTAGTTTTCAGATTTCACCCAAATTGTGATTGAAAATAGCCCAAGTTGCCCAAACTTACTTACTTGCTTAGTTGTTTCTCTTCTACCGTGAGGTGTAGAGGTTTGTCGCCCAAACTGCGATAGACAATCTCCGAAAATTGTCAGAATTCACTCAAATTGTTATTGAAAGTAAAGGTAGTCCCGCAGCAGATACTACTGTAGGGGAATGTATTGTTAGAGACTTCACTATACTAGGTCCAGCACTGAGAGTTGGATGACCAGTTCTCTTCCTCACTGTCTTTTCTTTCCCTAACTCAAGAGCAAAGTCAGGTACTTATTTAGAGCTGGGTAGACTGGGGTGTGCCCAATGGGCTGATCACCCGTTGGCTTGTCACACCGATTACGGAAACAACGGCAGATGGATCTATTTGTTGTTGCCCTAAAGACGCCGCTAGGCGTGATGGGAAACTACAACAGAGAAAATCAATCTGCTGTTGCCCTTAAGACGCCACAAGGCGTGATGGCCTCTGACTGCTTGGTCGGTCTTTGGCTAAGGACGGAAGAAGAAGAAGAAGAAGACTGGGGTGTGTCAATTTCATGAATTGAACCTGGCACCTCTGCCACAAGAGACTAGCACTTTTACCACTCTGTCAACCAGATGCTCTATGAAAAGGTAGCCCCACAAAATTTGCGATTTTCAGAATATTTCTGTTTTCGGGTGCTCGGATACAATGTTACAGTATCTGTTATGGATACTGCATAGACATAGTCCAAGAAGACTTTTTATACATGGTTGGAACAATAATGTGTCTAATGCAGAATTCAAGACTCTAGCATGAACAATATCATTGATAAAATAAACAAGTAAAGGAAAAAATACAACTTTTAGGGATCCACTTTTATTACTGTTATTATTTTACGATTATTATTCAAAAGGGTTGTGATACAATGGATTCCATCTCACTGTAGCATCCCTAGCTATGAAGAGACTGACAGATTGGCAAAGGAAGGTGGAAAGCTACCTCAACCTGATACAAGCATTACTTTTGAAGAGCAAAGGGTTTTATCAGAACCGGGTACAGAAACAAATGGAATGCAGCGCATCCAGGACACACTGAAAATGATGCATATTACCAGCTCAGCAGAAAAGAACATGTGATAATCTCCACACTCTGCACGGGTCACAACAGATTGGGATATCATTCAACAAGCTGAAGATAGGAACTTCTGATGAGTGTAACTGTGGCACAGATAAAATTACTGCTGAACATCTGCTTCAAAGATGCCTAACTTATGAGCTACAAAGAAAGCACATATGACCGCCACCAGTTCCATTCCTGGAAAAACCCTATGGAGATACAGATAGCCTCAAGCTGACTTATTATTCAAGTAGAGGTCTGAGAGTGTATGAATGTCGTGGTTGAGTAAAGTGTAGAGTATTTGTCGAGTTGGACAATAGTAGTGAAATCGACAAGGGATAGTGGACTGACAGAGTTATAGATTACACACACAGAAAGGTGTAAATAGGAGATGGACTTGAGACAACCTGGAAGAAGATTTATCAAAGTGCTCCAAGCCTCAACTCACTTTTCTGTCTAAGCACCTCCTGCTCTCACTCTTTTCTCTTATCAAACATAGAGATTATAGTAAAGAGCTAAAACAAGTTTAATTATGGATGAAAAGGGTCGGGAACAGCGCATTAATAAAAGTGTAAACTTTATTAAATGAAGAAAAGCATGGAATTAATGCATATCATCATACACAGCATAAATTACATCAATAATCAAAATATTCATCAATAACCCTCAATAATGCAAATACACACCCACAAACACACACTCCACCAACACTCATAAAACCTGTAGAACACAGAGAAATGAAATAACTGTCTGACAGTCTGTCCGTTTTCGTGGGACCAAGTACAATGCTTCCGACAGTGTCTTTTTACGTAAAAATATACTCCATGGGAATGGACTTGACCTGTATAAATCCACTGTAGTCGCTATTGTTGGTGGCACCCCTGATTTCGCGATGGGGACTGGAAGACTGTCTATCTCCTGCTGGCTAAATAAACGAACTGAGCTACGGTCCGTCCGCGTTCGTGGGACCAAATGGAATAGCTCCAATGTCTTTACGTAAAAATATACTCCATGGGTGATGGAATTGACCTGTAAATCCAATGTAGGCGCTATCTTTGGTGACCCCTAATTGCGTGAGGGGCTGGAACTCTGTATTTACCTCTGGCCGCTCCTAAGTGCAAAGTTCTACATAAACCCAGATATACACCAGACGAAGTCACTTGAGGACACGGAGTCCCAGGCGCTCTTATCCGGCGCTAGGCTCTGCTTGGCTGTAAATCCTGTTTAAACTGGTTTGGCTGTGGTTTGCTGAGTGCCCCGTTTAGGCACACAAAGTCGGGTGATATCAGCGGGCGGTTTTGATATTCTGGAAGCGGCAATGCTCTGACTGGTAATCCAATAGGCGAGTAGAGAACTACTACTGCATTTGGTGATTCCAGATTTAGCGTTGGCTCCGTCGCACTGCGTGAGCTTAACTTGGCGTTGACAAAAGGGTTTAGGTTCAGGAACGGGGTTTGACTACTCGTGACGCTAGCGGTATTCAGAAACCCTCTAGATCGAAGAGGACATGTCGTTCTTCGCCTGACTGGAGTCTGCTCTGGCGATTCGGTCTCCCTGAAACTGAGACCCAAAAAAGGCACCCTTTACCTCAAGCAACAACAAAATCAATCTAATGTTTTATAACCTAGTCATGCTCCGCTCCCTCCATTCTATCAATTATAGCATGTGCCCGCATAGGCTTAATATCTTTTATACACCCATGTACCTGTCAGTAAATGTTCTGACAACAAAATCTCCTCCTCTTCTCCAAATCTCAACATACAGGAAACCTAACCTTGTAGTTACAGTTAAATGAATATGCTTATTCATCTTACAACATTAAATGAATTTACATAAACAGATTACAGCATTTGACATTACACAAATAAATCGTATGTCCCCTTGGGGAAATATATTAGCATTCCACAAAATGAGTACATAGAAAATGCAATGTTCTTGCTATAATAATACAGTTGTGGCTGAATCATAAGATAGAATTATATCTATGCCTGGTGACTGCTTTCTGTGAAAGTTATAGACTAGTGCCTAGCCACACAAGTAAGCATAAAATGATTCTCCCTTGCCACTAAAAATATCCATCAAAAAGGAATAAGTGACTATCTCCTATAATTCAGAGTTATTGCCTGCATCTCACTATTCAGTTTTAAGTGAACAATCCACACCTGACATTATCTTACAGAAATGACAGTTAATTAGCCTATTCTTAACCCATGATAAGCATCTGTGGACTGATTCTACGCCTAGTATCTGTCTGTTATTGTAAGTGTATCATTTAACCCATTATAAACCAAAACAGCGTAAACACCACTCAACTAAGGCCGTAGACAGCGCTACATTATCACTGAATTAAATTTACCGGGAGACGTCCTCAGAAATGCATTGAAGTCACTTTCCTAACAGATATATAAAAGCTAACATGAATATATCATATTATAATTATAAGATATGTCAACTCACCCCGAAAATGACTAGAACATAGGCAAACACATTTTAGTACTGTGTTAAAGTTTGCCTTATCTCATGATGGTCATCTACGGGCCAGGACTATTCACGAGTGTGTTGGCTTATTAAACCCGTCTACTCTTATAGATTACAAGGAGGCCCCCCCCCCCCCCCGGACACCTGGCCTGCATATTTCTACAGATGTTCGGCGAAAGACGTAATCCGGAGAGTAAGACAAAAGTTTCTCTAGAGTCTGCATCAAAGACAACAACCGCGAGAAGATTCCCCCCGATAGACATAATATTATGATCACTAATGCGTTCTAAGGGGCAAAAACCCACAAAGGACTAACAGCGGGTTTTATCTCCCCCTGAAACAGATCAAACTCGTTACCCAGGCCTCAAAGGGTACCAGCCGCTCGTGATCAAAGACTTAGAGCAACCGGAGAAATGTTTCTCTGGTCAAACGAGCCACCGGTGCGTTTATGTAACGTTACGCTACGCTGACCGTTGAAGAATTTAGTACTGAAAGCCAGCCAAACGTAAACAAACGCGGGTGGGGTTTGCCCAGGTGAAAAAATGAAAGAAAAGAAGAATACAAATGTCTAGGAAAACAGAACATTAAAAGAGTTAATAACATATGGAACGAAATGGTAAAATAAATTATCGGTCACGTGACAATGAAGAAGAAGGTTATTGTTACCAAATGCGCTAAATAACTGAAAATAAATGTTCCATACATTATGTTTTATAGAGTAAAGTGAATGGCCAGTTATGATTAATCAGTAATTCGCCATATTGTTCACACAAAAATATAAATGATATGGATGATAAAATGAATTACTGATTAATAATAACTAGCCATCAACTTCTATTCTATGCAGTCCTTCTTCTGGAATACCCAGGATAAGAGGGGTAGAGGGAGAAGAAATCAGGAGAAAAAAAAATTGAAAGGAAGAAAGAAGTCATGAAAGGATCTTGAGTGAATGACACAGGTCAGGAGGACTTAGTGTGAATTTGTTGAAGGCCTATGTTCCTCGGGGGAACTGAAAGGTTTTGAATTAATAATAATTAATTGGCCATTAATGTATTTCCATTATGAAGGATTATGAATTAATTATACATTAATTGACCATTAATGTATTTCCATTATGAAGGATTATGAATTAATAATAATTAATTGACCATTAATGTATTTCCATTATGAAGGATTATGAATTAATAATAATTAATTGAAGTCATTAATGCATTTTCATTGTGTATATAATGAATCATGTAGACATATGGTCATTACTAATAAAAATGAAGAATAATAATTGTTTTGCTGAAACAAAAGGTAAATATTTTTATGAAGATTCATATAATTCACCCAGGTCTTACCAGGACCCAAAAGGGGAACACAGTAGTAACATTGTAACCTACCATGCATGTCATAAAATAGCAACTAAAGAGGGTTGGGCATGAGGGCCGGCTACACCATTCTGTAAAAGTTTTAAGCCATAAAAACTTCATTTTAAAAATAAGGACAAATAAACTAAAGAAAATAATTCAGTTCAGTCATCCAAGACAGAAGAAGGTCCTCTGGTAGATATGCTCATGACACAATTCAGAAATAGGTGAAATGAGTCTGGGTTGCTGACTCACCATTTTTTTCTCCCCAGATTTGGCACCACACTACATTCCATAGTCTTATTCATACTTTGTCATACTTAATATGTAAATCTTTTCTGTATATTTAAGATGTTTTTTATAACTAAGAAATCTTTATCATAAAGTGTATGCCTTATATTTGTAAATAGTTGTCATCATTTTTCTGTTTTTTTTCCTATTATACTCTTGAAGGAAATAGAACCAAAGTCCTCCATAGTAACACCAGATGGCGGAACAAGCAAAGACACAAACAAAAGAATGAATAAAGTGAGAATAGTCTTTGCTAGTTTAAACAACATCTGGAAGTCCTCTAAGTACAGTACAAACACCAAATCAAGATTAAGAGAGTTGTGTTCTTTCTGTGCTTCTCTACGGTGCAGAATGCTGGAGAGTAACAGAGAAAGAAATGTCGAAATTGCCCTCCTTCCACACAATCTGCCTAAGGAAAATTAACATAATCTTTGGGCCGAAAACCATCACCAACCAAGAACTGCTTACTCGGAGCAAACAAGAGGACATGCACACCTTCATAGCTGGCAGACGCTGTGGTTGGGTTGGCCATGTTCTCAGAAGAGACCCCAATGTCATCACAAGAACAGCTATGCTATGGACCCCTGAAGGAAAGCAAAAGAGAGGCCTACCAAAAACAACTTGGCAGAAAACTGTGGATGCAAAGAATGAACCAGAGCTGAGTACTGCACGAAGGATGGGCACCGACCAAATACAGTGGGAGCAATATGTTGCTGCCCTACAAGACGCCATCAGGCGTGATGGCCACTGACTGCTTTGACAGTTGGTGGCTAAGGATCAAAGAAGAAGACTCCTGAAGGAGCCTGTATGTCTCCACGTCTCAGTTTCGCATAGAAGCACAGCTTTAACAGTAGAGTTCAACAACTTTAACTTTGCTTGGAAGAATATGTTTTTATTCCACTGCAGATAACTAGGCCATCTCTGTCGCCTCAAGACATCTCATACAAACGAATGTTCATATAGAACCGGAATCCAGAGCCCTGAGCACATTCTCCAAAACTGCCCAGCCCATGATGACTTATGACGAAAGACCTGTCCAGAGGGTGGTGCTGAGTTCAGGTAGAAGCTGCGGGGCTGCCACATGGACCTGGAAAAGACTGTAGACTTTGTCCTGGGGACAGGCCTGCAGATTTAGCATGAATAATAAACCGAAAGCAGAAGAAGTAGAATGTTTTTATTCCTCCAATACTAGTGTCTGCAGAGGTGGAGTGACGGTGATCTGGACCCCGGGAAATAAGAGTGAACCCCTACTGCCGAGGGCCCTCGGGCACGGCCGGGTTGCCCGACCGATTAGTCTGAGTGTGAGGTTTGCAACAGTATGTCATATCATGGCAGTTCTAGCCATATTGACCTCTGAATTTGGACTGCTTCGAGGGACGAAATGATACTATGTTCAGATATCGGAAACCAAAGTTTTTTTTTTTTTTTACATTTGCAACACTATATATCCTAATTATAATCCATCGTAGGTTGAACGGGATATTTCATTTCCTTCATTTTAAAAAAAAACTGAATGTATCAGGTTGAGTTCAATAATTTAATAAACGTAACCGCGGTTTATTTTTCTTAATCTTTCTCAGCTTGAGTAATTAGCAGCGTAACTGAAGTAAAAATTTGTAAAGATAGTAAAATTTAATATAAACGGTTCACGGAATCATACACAAACAAAAAGACAAAACAAAAAACTGTAAATGTATAAGCAGAGCTAGATTAATACTACAGCAAGCACGCAATTGTGGAAAGCGAGTCAAAACAGGGTTGCACCATGATTATATATATATATATATATATATATATATATATATATAAATATATAAATATATATAAATATATATATATATATATATATATATATATATATTTATATTCATCTTTATATTTATATTTATATATATTTATATATTTATATATTTATATATATATTTATATATTTATATATTTATATATTTATATATTTATATATTTATTTATATATTGTCGTGAGACATTCTAAATCCACATATATAAATTAAAAGGTAAATGTAAAGCCTAAAACATAAATTCGATAAAAGGAAAGAGAAATGGTAAAAGAACAGTGCTGTCACAATGACTGTACTCGAGATCCCCCTTTTTATGCTTCGTCTGCATATTCTCACGCTTTCACGGTGATAGTAAAGCCTACTGCATCAATACACGCTTTCTACAATAAAACGTGTACTGTATTTCTAAGAAAACCTTGAGCTAGGCACCCTGCGTAATGACCTAAATTAATACTTCCATTAATTTCATTTTATACACGGCGTGATGAAAAGACAGATGGAATTAGGATAGAGAGAGGGAGGGCTGAAAGCAGGAACGCATGCAACACTAACACGCGTCTCGCGATATACAATTAATGCCACCCCCAACGCGTAAGGCCAGAAGCACTAACTTTTTTTTCAAATGGACAGTGATAAAAAACACTACCCATACGAGAGTTAGGTTTAAAAACCTGAAAAACGCTTATTAGGAAACATGACATTATACTGGTTTACGTTTGAAAGCCTGACAGTACCCAGACACCACATCGTATCGAAGTGAACGGGAGGTAGAAGAAAATGCATATTTTGAACGCAGCCCCTTAGCCCCATACAATTTATATATTTGGGTTCCTTAGGCCTTGCTGACAAAGAATATGTTAAGTGTTACGCAAATAGTCTAGGAATTAACAAATTATAGCCAAAAGAAAATAGTGAGGGTGTCAGACAACACCAAATAATAATCGCACAGTGGCATGTTTTGAAACCACTATTTTACGGGAAATGGGCCACCATGTAAAATCCTATTTGATTGGATAGAAGTAAATGTAAGGCTAAACACGATTAGTCGGACTACAAATACTAAATTTAGTTGTTATGGGAAACGTGAGAAGGGTAAAATTTTTTGAAAAGCTGTGTAAACATGGCCCGATTGGTTAGACCCGCCAATATAGTCAATTAGGAGCGTCAGTTCAGTGCCACGTTGTAAAATAAACCTACTAAGAAACAGTGCGTTGAGTTCCAGTGCATATTTTTCTAAATAAAAGCCTGGGATAGCGGCAGATCGGATTTTGTGCCATTATTCATCGCCAGTCATCGTATTTGTTATTATTTCCATGAATTGTGGTAAGCTTGAAATATTTGATATCTTTTTAATGAAAATTGAATGTGAATTGATAATTTATGTATGTATATGTGTGTGGTTCAGTAGCCAACATGAGGCAAAGCCTAAATATTGCTCCAACCTGAACAGGAGGTGTCGGAGAAAAGTAAAACTACATGGAATTGCCAAACAGTACACTGACACCTATCTTATTGACTAGAAAGACATAATGCTGGAATTGCAGAGGCGTAGTAACCATTAGGGAGGAGTATACTGGTGTACATTGTTTCAGATGAAGCTGGCAGTTGGCCTATCGCTCTGAACTCAGTGTTTGTTATGTATTGTGTTCAGTGTGGAAATAGATTATAAATTAGTTATGAAGTAGGAGGTACAACCTTCTTGTTTCAGGGACCGTGGTCCTAAGTTATTGAAGCAGCACCTGGTCTGAGTTTTGCTGAATCCAGAGGCTGACAGCATACTCCTTGGTCCAGATAGCGACCAGTGAGGTGTCTCCAGAACACAGGAAGCAATCGAGCAGAGGAGTCTTTTCCTGCCGCCATCACGAAAGATAAGCTTCTGTGGCCAGAGGAGCTCAACATTATGTGCCCCCCCCCCTAAAATTGACCTTATATTAAATACAGAGGGACAATAAATTGTGTCAAATGACAGGAACTGTGAACTTTTCCCAATACTATTTCCACGATAATCAAACACTTGAAGTCATGATGAAAAACAACAACCAAGCTTGAACAAAACCAGTATTACCTCATATTACTACTTCACAAATTACACACATAGAATAATAATAATAAAATATGTCAATACAAAGATTATATTTATAAAATGTGTACATATTACTTGTAATTACCCTTGATTGTGATTCCTGGTTCACTGTGTAGTTGAATCAGGATATCTATTATTGACAGAATCAATACATATATTTTTAAACTTAAACACTTGACTCATTTAAGATAGTCTTATAGGGTGTTATATGTGTGTGAGTGTCACAGTGTTGTACAGTGTTGTGGAATAAAATAAATTGTTTATCTGTCTGTTGTTGTTGTGACTTACACTTCATCATTTTCATAACCCTAGACATTTAACGTAGTCATCACAATATTCCAGAATAATTCTGACTGAGGTATAAATGTGGTAGCAAGTAAGGTCATCTGTAATACACCACACTTATTAGATACAGATACCTTCACAGCTGATCTCAGTCAGTACACTAAGTCCCCTATAAGATTTATAACATCCCACTTTACCACATATATATATATATATATATATATATATATATATATATATATATCTATATATATATATATATATATATATATATATATATATATATATATATATATATATATATATATATACTGAAGCACATTAAAAACGCACCACCTGTATAATCCAAGAACAGAGTGTGAAATGTAAATATAAGTGTATACAAGTTTACATATTTGGAATCTTTATTCATTTTCCTATGAATCCATGCTGGTCATTAATTTGTACATTTGATTGTTATGAAATTCATTGCATTCTGTGCAGGCAAGGGAGAAAACCAAAAATACAAAAAAATGCACGTGCGTTATCCTGCTGGAGAAGCTGCATGTCTGGATAAATTGTGAACGCAGGAGCAACCAGTGCATCCAGAACCTCATCTCGATATGTCACAGCATTAACATTTCCACGGAAGACGTGAAGAGGCAAGCGATGGTGAAAACTGAATCCTCACCAAATGTGAATACTGCCAACTCGAAATCGGTTGACACAGCAATCTGCAAAGCGCTCTTCACACCGTCGCTAAATCCGCATACGTCTATCTGCAAAGGATATGTTGAATCTGTTCTCTTCTGTGAATAGGACAGCATTCCACTGCAGTCTAGTCCATCTGATATGTTGCTCTGCCCATTGCAGGCGCTGCTGACGATGTCTGTGAGTCAAGTTTGGCCCAACATAAGGTCGTCTTGCAGTAAGGCCTGTATCTCTGAGTCGTCGTATGACTGTCATTCGAGAGACTTGCCCATGTCTACCCACTATTGCTCTTGCTGTTTGACTTGCCGGGAGAGTCAATTCCTTAGGTGACTCAGCACAATATGACGATCTTGCGCAGGGGTAGTAACTCGTGGTTGGCCACTCCGAAGTCTATCCCGGGCACTGCCAGTGGTTCCGTAACGTTCATTGAGACGTACAATAGTGCTGTGGTGGCAATTCATCCTTCTGGCAATGGCCCGCGAGCTCATTCCGGTCTCCAACATACCAATGGCTCGTTGGCGGTCGTTTTCAGATAGTCGTGGCATTTCAAGCACATGTACTGGGTGTTTTGTCTCAACGGCCTTTTTATACCGAGTATACTGCCACAACGTGTACACATTTTCAGGGTCATAGCTGTTGAGAATCGTGTTGCACGTGTAACTTTCATCGTTTTCATGTAGTCTGTACACACACTCATGGGTTGAATCTTGCACTTTCCATTCCAGCAGCCATTCGCTCTCTACCTCATGGCAAACACGGGGAAAATCTATTCCCACACTTTTTTTTTCCAGCTTCTCGGCATCAGTATATATAATAGTGGTGCGTTTTTAATGTGCTTCAGTATATATATATATATATATATATATATATATATATATATATATATATATATATATATATATATATATATATATATATATATATATATATATAAACACACAAAAGTGGAAAATAAATGCAACTCTAAGGAGCGTATCACATTCCGCGTGTGAAATACGTAGGTTGTTATTTTAAATTATGATTTAATATTCTACACCAAGGAACAAAAGACATTGGCGTGGTCTTGCCCGAGTCTGTGATTTTGATTTCTGCTATGGATATTCACTTTTTATATGCAGGAAGACCACATGTTGTTTTGCAGACGGTCCCCATTTATGCTATCAGCTCTCCGTGTATGTAAAAATGTCCATACTCAATAAAACAAAACAATGAACACGGCAGAACTCCATAGATGTTTGACGCACATTAGTTCAGACCAAATAAATTTAGGAAGGAAACGGATTTCACCCCCACCACCCCTAAACGCTGAGACCTACTACAGTGAAGTCTCTGACGCTTCACTTCCTTACAACAGTATCTGTTATAGGAAAACCTTGTCAAATAAAAGATATGCATCAGCTGTGAAAAATATTTTTTCTTTAAATTCCTTCAGGCAATTCTTTCCTTTTTGTTCCAAGAAGACCTTATCTATCTACAGTATATGCTAACCGTTTTGTTCTTGTTATTTCGTAACATTGATCCTGATTTTGCTTTTGTTAAATTAACCATTTTCCCTAATACTTTACTAATCCACTTATCTTTATATTAGGTGCTTCCACTTTATTTGCCGTCAAACAGCCTGCATAGTAGCATGCTATTTTCTCCTTACCTCTTAATCGCTGTAACACAACATTGTAATTACATTAAAGGGCGAGACTCATAACACAAAGTTATGTAGCCTACGCTACATAACCCGTCGATGGGCGAAGCGAGCACTAATTCCACAACACATAACTTGTCGTCTGCTAGCCCCCATAACTGCGCGCGTGAGTTAGTGTTTGACGATTACGGGTTCTACGAATATCGTTATCTGGTTTGGACAATCGATTACTTTGGTAACCTACCCCTGCAAGGAAAACCCGCCGCATATGGTGGTTGTTTTAAAATGTTTCTAAAATTCAGTCTTTAAAAAAAAAAAATCAAACAATCAACGACATTACGAGTAAAACACAAAACTGGGTATTTCCTATTAATCGTGCTTTTTTGCTCCGCACAGAATATCTGTAGTTATGTGTTGTTTCGTACGATTAGGGTTGGGGTTAAGGTTAACCCTAATCCTAACTGTAAATGCTACGAAACAACTTATAACTAAACATATTCTGTGCGGAGCAAAAAAGCACGAGTAATAGGAAATTGCCCAAAACTGTGTAAATCACTCACTACGTGTTAAATATTTAAATTCAAAATTAGTATCTTGAATTATCTACACCAGTGTTTCTCAACCTTTTTTGTGTTCACGGCACACTTTTCATTTTTCTAAATAATTGCGGCACACCTACCTGACACCGCACCTGAATAAAAAAAAAATTAGTGATTTTTTTTTTTTTTTTTTTTTTTTTTTTTTTCGTTCGCCCGCTAATACTCGAGGCGAAATCTCAGGTTATTATTTATGTCTAACCTGACATTGATTTTACGTGAGTATCCCTTTATTTCTTGTACAGAGACAAATGTCCCTCGCCATTCAGGCAAATACTCGCCGATTTCGGAGGTACCCATTGCAGCTGGGTCGGCTCAGGAGCCGCCAGTCCCTGGTCGATGACACTCCTTCAAATGTTCTCGCCAGGTCTCGAGTTAATCCAGTCCAAATCCCGGTCGACGAAAAATCCTCAAATGCCGTCGCCCGGGTTTGATCCTGTATCACCCGGTCGCCAGAGCGGTGTTGTAACCACTACGCTAGCGCGGCTCCCATTACAGTGATATATACTAAATTAACTCTTTGAGGACGTAGGGGTTTTCCCATGTTTTACGCAAGGAATATTTTGCGACTCAGGTTTTTCATAAAGTGTTACCATGTAAGTGTCAGTTTTTAACAAATACAGTCATGTTATATATATTTGAAAAGGAAATTGAATGAAGATTCTGAATATATTAAGTTTATAAATTTACAATTTTTTTTATGAGTTAAAACTAGTTGGAGACTGGGAAGAAAATGTGTGGGTACTTTAGAATAAAGAAAACTCTCAGTTCGATTTTCCTTTAATTGTATAAAATAATTAGGGGAAAAAAAATTACGAAATTTAATTAGGTCCAAGTGGAAGTTCTATGATCGGTCCATGGCCTTTGAACATTGTTTATGCGCCTCTTGCGTTTTTGTAATATGAAATTTTGAAGTATATCTAATTTTGTCCAAAGCAGTTATTAGTTCCAATTATTATTGAATCAATTCAAGCTGTAAGATCAGTTTTGTATTACATGATCACTAAAAATGTATTTCATGTAGTACTAGTGTGCGGCGGCACACCGCTTGAGAAAGGCTGAACTACACCATATATCCTAATTTTAGCTCATCAAGGGTTGAACGAGATATTTATTCTTTTTACAAAAATTGATCTGGCTTCGTGGGGAAAAAGTCATTGCTCCCTAAATGTCTATCCCATATAGATAACTGATTCTAAATCCCAGTTTTTATAATTTTGTAAAGCTCACTTTTACTTATTTTTGTAAACTATTTATAATATATTAAATTAAACCGTCATTAAATTATTCTAGAGTTAAATAAATGTTAATGTGATTATAGAATATATTACAGTTCAGTTTCATATAAAAACAAGCAGTATTCATATTGTTGCTGTATTTTCATATGAATAAGATAAATAGTATAGTATACTTAATGAGATATGAAAAGCTCAAACTCCTACAATAATATAAATTTGCAGTTTAATAATATGAAAAACTTGTGGCTTATGTGAATATGGTCTCCGGTTAATTAAATCATTTACCTGCCAGTAACAAGGACTGGAAAAAAGCCCCAATATTAGATTATATACAGGTATGCAATTCATCCATAAATGTAGAACGTGTGTTGAGAATAGATAGACCTAGAGAATTGCACAATATAGTAAAACAGTATGTAACAAGAATTAAAATTAATATGTAAGGATCAATGATGGTGTGAGGATAAGGATGCAGTGCTCGTATCTTCTTCTTCTTCTTTGATCCATAACCACCAACCGTCAAAGCAGTCAGCGGCCATCACGCCTGGTGGCGTCTTGTAGGGCAGCAACAAATTGATTCCACTTTGCTCGGTCGGCGGCCATCCTTCGTACAGTGCCCCAACTGTGGCCCATTCTCTGCATCTCAGCTTCCACAGTTCTCCGCCAAGTTGTTTTTGGTCGGCCTCTCTTTCGCTTTCCCTCGGGGGTCCATAGCATAGCTGTTCTTGTGATGGTATCAGGGTCCCTTCTGAGGACGTGGCCAACCCAACTCCAGCGTCTGCCAGCTATGATGGTGTGCATGTCCTCCTGGTTACTCCGAATAAGTAGTTCTTGGTTGCTGATGGTGTTTGGCCAAAAGATTCGGAGAATTTTCCTTAGGCAGATTGTGTGGAAGGAGGACAGTGTCGACATTTCCTTCTCTGTTACTCTCCAACATTCAGCACCATAGAGAAGCACAGAAAGTACACAGCTCTCATACAGTCTTAATTTGGTGTTTGTGCTGTACTGGGAAGACTTCCAAATGTTGTTGAGAACAGCAAAGGCTGTTCTCGCTTTATTCATTCTGTTGTTAATGTCCTTGCTTGTTCCGCCGTCAGGTGTTACTATGCTTCCTAGGTAAGTAAATGTGTCTGTCTGTTCTAACTTCTAGTTCCTTACTGTTATTGGCTCAGGATTGCCCACATTTAGTGTCATGATCTCTGTCTTCTTCAAATTGATGTTCAGGCCAACCTGCTGGCCATACTTATTCAGTCTATCGGTTTTGTCTTGAATGTGTTGATGTGAATGCGCGAGTAGTGCAATGTCATCTGCATATTCCAAATCTTCCAGCGTAGAAAACGTTGTCCATCTAATTCCTCTTGGACTGCCCTCTGTTGTCTGGCGCATCACCCAATCTATGACTGTCAAAAATAATGTTGTTGATAAGGGGCATCCCTGTCGTACTCCTGTTTTCACTTCAAAAGTTACATTACTCGATCCAACACTGCACGTAAAGTTAGAATAGAGGCTTTTTATAATGGAAACAATGCGGCTGGGAATTCCATAAGCCCTAAGAATTTTCCATAGGCTGTCCCTGTGTATGCTGTCGGAAGCCTTTTCAAAATCAACAAAGTTTATGTACCGTACAGCTGTCTCTGCCATTCTGAGCACTGCTCTATAATGTTCCTGAGGGCAAATATATGATCTGCACATCTTCTGTTCTTTCTGAAGCCCGCTTGTTCTTTCCTCAGATTATGGTCAACTGCTTTTGAAATTCTCTGGATGATTATCCTGCCTAGTATTTTGCTGGGAACTGAGAGGAGGGTAATTCCTCTCCAGTTTTTGCAGTCTGCAAGGTCGCCCTTCTTGGGCAATTTGACAATTATTCCTTTACTCCACTCTGTTGGTGTTGTCTCAGTTTCCCAGACTTGTGCAAATAGTGGTTCTAATAGTTCTGCTGCTAGTTCAGGGTGTGTCTTGGATAGCTCAGCATTTAGATTGTCGTGACCAGGCGCTTTTCCATTTTTTAGACCTTTGATAGCTGTGATAATTTCTTCTTTTCGTGGAATGTCTGTATTTACGTCTAAGTTGCTTTCAGCCTCAGGAACATTCAGCTGAGTCTCTGGTGGTTCCGTATTCAGTGTTTCTCTGAAGTGCTCTGCCCATCTTGTTTCCTGCCCCTGTGCTGTGGTGATGAGATTTCCTTGCTTGTCTCTTACTAATGTTATGTTGTTTGCACCTCGTTTTCCACTGATAGCTTTAGTTATTTTATAAACTGTGCTTTGTTCATTTCTCAGTGCTGCCTCTTCTGCCTGTCTTGCAAGGTCATCCAGAAATGTCCTTTTGTTAGCACGGGTTTGACGTTTTACTTCCTTGTCCAGCTGACTGTACTGTTCACTATATATTGCCTTTAACCTGGGAGACTTAGCTTCTGAACTCCGCCTATGCCGGTCCCAAGCCCGGATGAAAAAGGAGGAGGGCGGCCTGCATGGAAGCCGTAAGGAGGCAGCCCCTCCACCATGCAAAGGCACAACAGGCCAATCACCTGTTTGTCTTAAACTATGATTACGAGCAATACAAGAGAGAAAACCGGACTGATTCTAAAGGCGACGAACTGGAACGGACTACGGACTACGACTTATGGAACTTGGAACACAAGAAGTATAAATGGGAAGGAAGAGGAGCTGGTGGAAGAGATGAGGAAAGCAAAACTAGAAATCCTGGCTATAACGGAAACGAAGAAAAAAGGACAAGGAGTCATGGATCTCGATGGCAACACGTTGCTCTATAGTGGTGTACCCATATCTGAAAGAGCTAAAGGGGGCGTGGGTTGCATTGTGGCCCAAAATCAAAAAGATAGTATCAAGGGATGGAACTTTGTCTCGGAGCGCATTATGGTTGTAAAACTAAAAGAAGGAGAAACCATAGTCAACCTGGTCATAGTGTATGGGCCAAATGAGGATGAGAGAGCAGAGGTCAAGGAGGAATTCTTCGAGCTGCTTCAAAGGACAGTGGATGACTGCCTAGATGAAGTTATCATGCTCGGAGATTTTAATGCCAGAGTTGGAAATGACCATGCTAGATGGGGTGGAGTTATCGGAAGATATGGAGAAGATACTCTCAATGACAATGGAAAGCGACTCCTTAGATTCTGCAGTGAGCAGAATCTGATCATTACAAACACATAGTTCCCCCATAAGCGCATACATGCATACACTAGATGTGAACCAACCAAGAATGAGAAGTCAGTGATCGACTATGCCATTGTTCGGAGAAGCTCATTCAGATATGTCCGAGATGCAAGAGTCTGGAGGGGGCCAGAGATTGGAAGTGATCACTACCTGCTAACAATCAAACGAACAACTGAAAGAGTTGCTCAGCCTAGGAACTGCCCAACATCACGCAAGAAACCAAGTAAACGAGCAGGAGAAATGAGCATTAGGACCTACAAGCTGAGAGAGCCAGAAATTAAGACCAGGTATCAGGGGCTTATTGCTACAGCAGTGAGCAACACAGAAGAACGACCTGATGACTTGGAACCCTCTGGAATAAATTCAAGGATATCATAAAGACAGCTGCTGCAGAAGCATGCGGTGAAGTCCGACTTGGGAACCAGAGAAAGAGGACACCTTGGTGGACAGAGGAAGTCAAAGAGAAAATAAGAGAGAAGAAAATGGCATGGAAACAATACTTAGGAGCTAAAAACACAACAGGACAAATGGAAAAATATAGAGAATATGTGACACTCAGAACAGAAGCAAAGAACAAAGTGCTAGCAGCAAAACAGAAGTCCTGGGAAGAATTTGGAGAAAAGCTAGAAAAAGATGCACAAGAAAACCAGAAATTGTTCTATAAGACCCTAAAGAACATGAGGAAGGAAAAACAATGCCCTTTCAAATTTATAAAGGACAAGCAAGGCAAATTGCTTACTGCCCCGAAGGAAGTAATGGAAAGATGGAAAGAATATTTCTCAGAACTCCTGGATGGTGAGCATGGTGAAGCATCAGAAATGATAACCACTAGCACAGAAGAGAAAACCAATGATGGTGAAGATGACATAAAGATGGAAGAACTGAGGGCAGCACTAGAGAAAATCAAGATGGGCAAAGCAGCAGGGCATGATGGTATAACACGAGAAATGGTTAAGTACATGGGAGCATCAGGCGACCTATTACTCTTAAAGGTCCTACAGGCAGCATGGTGCAACAAGACCATACCAAAGGATTGAGAGATTGCCATCATAACACCAATTTTCAAAAAGGGTGACAATCGACAATGTGGAAACCATAGAGGCATATCCCTTCTCAGTGTCCCTGGTAAAATCTACTCTAGAATCCTAGAGCAGAGACTCCGACGCCTAGCTGAGCCACAATTGGATGAGGTCCAGTGCGGATTCCGAGCACACCGAAGTACTCAAGACCTAATCTTCACACTCAGACAGCTGAGTGAAAAGGCCCTTGAGTATAAGAGTGAGATCCATCTTTGTTTCATAGATCTGGAAAAGGCGTTTGACAGGGTCCCTTGGAGCAAACTTTGGGACTGTTTGGCAAGGAAGAATATTCCAGCACCTCTGATTCATGCTATACAGAGCTTCTACAAGTCTTGCAGAAATTATGTGAGGACAGCAAACCATAAGTCAGAAGAGTTCAGGACCACCACTGGTGTAAGACAAGGTGATATCCTATCACCTTACCTCTTCATACTCCTTATGGACGATGTCATCAAGGCATGTAAGGAGAGAACAAGAAAGTATTCAGTGGGGTACTGGAAGATGAGACAGGTCTATATTTCGGAGCTGGCATTTGCTGATGATGTTGCCCTGATTGCTAAATCAGAGGCACATCTCCAATCCAACCTGCAAGTCTGGAAGGAAGAGTTGGAGAAGAGAGGGATGGTCATAAGCAGCTCTAAAACAAAATCCATGGTGATATCACGAGAAGAAAGAAAACATCAGATTAAGTTGGGAGAACAGGTCCTGGAGCAGGTCGACCACTTTAAATATCTCGGAGCTATTATAGACCGAAAGGGAGGCATCAAAGAAGAGTTGGCCACTCGAAAAGCAGCGGCTGGGAGACTTTTTTCAGGCCATAAATCGTGGATTCCTCAGCAAGAAAGAGGTTGGTAAGAAAACGAAGATGGCTGTATACCGCTCCACCTATGTCCCAGTTTTGACATATGGATGCGAGTCGTGGGCAATGACTACAACCCACAAAAGCCAGATCCAAACCTCAGAAATGAGGTATCTGAGGAAAGTGGTTGAAGTAACAAGAAGAGACATGGTCCGCAACCAGACGATCCGTCAAGGCCTAAAATCCCATCCGCTGCAGACCCAAATAGAACAGTCCCAACTAAGATGGTTTGGCCATGTCTGCAGAATGGGAAAAGATCGGCTACCACGACAAGCATGGGAAACAAAGAGCCAGGGATCCAGACCTCCAGGACGACCCAGAGTCCGCTGGGAGGACAACATTAGACAATCTTTGAAGGACCGAGGACTAGAATGGAACCAGGCCAGGAAGAAGACAGCTGATAGAATGGTCTGGCGCTCTCTCTTCCAAACCTCTACACCTCACGGTAGAAGATGAACGTCTAAGTAAGTAAGTAAGTAGACTTAGCTTCTGTATTCTTTCTTTTCATTTCCTTTCTCTTCGCTATGGTGTTTAGCGTTTCTGGTGTTATCCAGTCTTGGCTCTTTCTTTCCTGGAATCCCAAGCATGACTTGCTGCTTTCTTTGTATATTGTTGAGATGGTGTTGAATTTCTGGTCGACATCGTCGGTCTCTGTTCTTTCCTGGCTTTTGGTAATCAGATATCGTCTCTTTACGTCGACCACCTACGCTTTTCTGGTGAGGGGGTCCTTAAGTTTCGTGATGTTATATCTTTTCTGTTTGACTGCAACTGGTCCAGCAGCTCTGAGTTTCACCTTCAGTCTTGCTACCACTAGGTGATGATCACTTCCCACATCTGCGCCTCTTGCTTACTTTCACGTCTTGTAGTGCATGTCTCCATCTACCATTGATCATTATGTGATCTATCTGGTTTTTGTCTCGTCCGTTTGGTGATTTCCATGTTAACTTGTGCACTTCTTTGTGTTGAAAAAGTGTTCCTCCAATGACCAGGTTGTTAATACTGCAGAAGCTTATTAATTTGTCCCCATTCTCATTTACTATTCCACTGCCGCATTTCCCCATTACTCTTTCGTTATAATTATTGTGAGTTCCAACTTTCGCATTTAGGTCTCCCATTATTATAATAAGATCGTACCTGGGTACAGTTTCCATTTCCTTTTGTACCTGTTGATAGAACTCGTCCTTGATCTCTTCATCGCTGTCGTTTGTTGGTGCATAGCATTGTATAATTGTGGTGTTGGTGAATCTCCCTCTCAGTCTTGCTCTTATTAGTCTGTTGTTAATGGGTTTCCATTCCAGTAGAGTCCTTTCCATTCCTTTCTTAAGGATAATGGCTACACCTTCGATGTGCTGACCATCCTCTCTACCAGAATAAAGTACTGTTTCCCCTGTAGCTGTTTTTATTCTCCCCATCCCTGTCCATCTGCTCTCGCTTATTCCCAGAATATGTAGTTTGTAATTCCTCATCTCTGCTGTGATCTGTCTCAGCTTCCCTGCCTCATCCATTGTTCTGACATTCCAAAAACCAATTCTGGTTTCGTGTTTTGCGGTCTGGGCATCCGTTTTCATGCCAGTGGCTTCCTTTCGGCTTTCACCACTGTCAGTCATACGAGCCTGAGACTCCGGATGTCCGTCCCGCATCAAAGTTTTTTCATTTATTGCTGTTTCCGTAACATGTGCGATTTTTTACACAGACAGGGGTGTCAGCCCTGTGCTAAAACCCCCAACCTGGAGGACCAGGGTACCAGCTTTTGTCTGACCCCTACCCACGCAGACCAGTCCAGCTTGGTTGAACCTACCAGGGTAAAACTCCCACTGGCATAGCTCTGGGGATTGTCAGGGTACACAAGCTGCCATACCGCTACAAGGTATAGGTACCATTGATGGCAGAGTGCTCGTATGAATGATGGCAAATAGTTGGTGGATTTGATGTAATCTCGGACACCTCCAGGCTTTTCACCCCCTTCCACCTTGTTAACAGCTGGGCAGTTGTGAGAGAATAACTTTTTTGGTTGTTTTGTTTGTTTGTTTTTTCTTGTTTGTATTAGTTTGATTTTTATTGTTTGTTTGTTTCTTGAAAAGGGGGTGTCAAACACAAGTTGATTCACACAATTGTAGCGAAAGGTTTTATGTGTATTGTTGTCAGTAGTAGTTACTGATAGAACAGAAAAGAATTCTGTCTGAAAAGAATATAGCCCCAGTGTCGGAGAAGAGCACTGGTATTACAGAATAGTCATGGCTGTGAAGGTCTCTACTTCAGATAGTAATCAGATAAAAATTAGAGCCCAAGATGCCACCTTTGCTAGTAACTAACCTAAGATAATCAACAATTCAGTAAAACTCAAAATGCAACAATATAAAATTGATAAGTCAGAGAAATACTATTGCTGAATAATTTATTATGTACATCTATCTTTTGTTTTCTTCTTGTGCAAATTATGAATGATGAAAATTGAATGAATAAAAGGTGAATTACAAAATTACTCAATAGTTGAGTTCAATCATTAACTAGACAAAAATTATTTATGGAATCTTCAAAATAGAATAGAAAGTTCATCCAAATTTTCCTTTATAACTAAACTGTCTCTTGTCTTGCCTATCTTCTCAAAACAGTTTGTTCATCATGATACAAATAGTTAATTCGCTGTGATCACACACAATGGCTGCTTGAATTTTTTTACACTGAATACCTATCATTAAATTCTGTGAATGTCCTTTAGTAAGACTACACAGCAGTATTGGTTGCAGGTCTTGTAGCAGGCCACTAAGCACAAATGGGGCAGAGCACTCGAATATACTGTAGATAGCAATATATTATGCTCCTGAGTTGGTCCAGGAAGGCACTTTTGATCTAAGATTCTAGACCTCTTGCTGGAGTGTGACACGAATGAACCTGAAGACAAAATGTGACAAGTGGCTAGCCTTTGGTCATAGGCTCCACAAGCCTACGTGTCCATGAATGAAGGTGTTCAGAATGTGTGCATGTATATGAACGATGCATGGATCAGCTCTGATCAGGATAGCGAGACAAGACAGATGTCTATCTGCATAAAACAATCCAAAATAATACATGAATAAAATCTAATACATTTTATACATAATCATGATGCCATCGTCGCCTTTCACATTCTGGAGTGCCAAGTCCATTATTCAAATCTAATAACTTTTAATTGACCACTCCTAATGACCTGCATGATAATCATTGGTATGCATCGAATCCCTTTATACATCCACAACTTAATTTCAGTTCAGTCCTCTGGTCTGATCCTGATACATATTTATATCATAATAATCTGCAATAAAACAAATTATTTATTCATAAATTTACATACCCTCTAGAATAGATGCAAAGTACAGAACAACTAAGTTTGGGGAGGTAGAGCTGCACGGCATACAGATGGTATAAGGTTATAGCCTTCGCAAGCGTCTCCTTTCTTCAGTCTATCTGTCTTCTGCTTGAGTGTGTGTGTAAAGTTTGAAAAGTCCGCTGCTGCCATTTTATAGAGAGAGAGAGAGAGAGAGAGGGAGAGAGAGAGAGAGAGAAAGAGAGAAAGAGAGAGAGAGAGAGAGAGAGAGAGAGAGAGAGAGAGAGAGAGAGAGAGCGCTGCTGTATCGGAAGGCAATACGTCACATTTTTTCAAGACTGTGTAGTTTTGCATTTTGTGTGCAGACTAGAGCGAGTTGTAACATGCCTAAGAAAAATTCACCGAATCTTTTGGCCGAATACCATCACTAACCAAGATCTGCTTACTCGTAGCAAGCAAGAGGACATGCACACCATCATAGCTGGCAGACGCTGGAGCTGAGTTGGCCATGTCCTCAGAAGAGACCCCGATGCCATCACAAGAACAGCTATGCTTTGGACCCCTGAAGGAAAACGAAAGAGAGGCCGACCAAAAACAACCTGGCGGAGGACTGTGGAGGCTGAGATGCAAAGAATGAACCAGAGTTGGGGCACTGTACGAAGGATGGCCACCGACCGAGCAAAGTGGAATCAATTTGTTGTTGCCCTACAAGACGCCACTAGGCGTGATGGCCACTGACTGCTTTGACGGTCGGCGGCTAAGGATCAAAGAAGAAGAAGAGCGAGTTGTGTAAGTTTGGTCCAGAAAACAAATTCGTTCTTTTCAACCCTGGCATCTACTACTTTCATCTATATCTCATTTTACTGGGACGATCCTTAGCTTCCTTTGCATCTCTGGTTTTCCTTAATTAGTTTTGTCTACGATTTGTAGCAATTTTTGGAAGACCATTTTCACCATAACTTTTAACATACTGGCCTACTTTACCTCGAATATCTCTGGAAATGAGGCAAATAGCAACTATTCCTTTTGAATATAAATGCATGGTCTTGTCCTTCATAAACTACAATATATTCCATTTCTTTCCTACACTCCATTCGTTTGCAATTCACGTAAATCCATGGTACCGTTAACACACAATTTCCTTCTGCAATACGCAATTTGAAAATTGTTTGCGACAGACACAAGAGAGTGCGTTGATTTGATTGGACGATATATTTCCTTATACAGTGAATGGTAAGGCATTATTTCATCATGCGACAACAATTTTGGTTTTGATTTATTATGTTTGGACTGAGTGGAGGGCAGAAGAAGATACTATATATGGATATCGGAAATCTGATTTTATTGTCTTGAATTTATTACACTATATGTCCTAATTATAACCCATCAAGGGTTGAATGGGATACTTTTTTTTTTTAAATCACACTAATTCCGACTAATTCGAAAGGTGAAATGATTGCATGGTCAGGTATCAGCAATCGAAATTATTATATGGAATTAGCAACATTGTATATCCTAATTATAACCCATGAGAAGTTGAACGGAATATGTTTCTTTATTTAAAGAAAAAAAGTCTACACATCTGGGAATTTCAGAATAAGGACTGTCTTGTAATGATATCAACAGGTTTCCTCAGTGTGTGCCCTATCCTTTTTCAGTGTCTTCTTCTCTCATCTCTTGTTCCACTGGCACTAGTCTGGTTCTTGTCATCAGTTCCACAATGGTGACCTTGTCTTACCATTTCAGTCCTTCTGTTCTACGTAAGCACCCATTTCTGAATGTATGTAGCTTCTTGGTTGTTGTTTTTTCTGTTCTCCATGTTTCAGAGCCATACAATAGAGTTGGAAGTTGATCAGCTGATAATGATAATGCTGGGGATGATGATGCCATTGTGTAAACTAATAATAGCCCCTTCAATCATAACTGACTATGGGAATGCGCCCCTGAGGTGACAGCCCTCAGCTGCTTATTTTTCTGAAAAGAGTTTAGACGTTTTCTCCTCTCTTTTGTTTGTTGTGAGTGCCTCTTTTCGCCCACTCTGAGGTGGCGCCGTAAATAGCATCGCCACTTAGTGCGATCGGCAGCTTCATCCCCCATGTTGCTGGATCCATGTCTAGTGCCCTCATATCTCTCTTGCACACATCTTTGAACCTCAGCTGTGGTCGCCCAACTGTTCTCTTGCCATCTGCTAATTGTCCGTAGCGACCATCTTCCATGCTGCGGACATGGCCAAGCCAGCGTAGTCTGCGCTGTCTAAGCAGTATATACATGCTTTGAATGCCAGCACGTGACAACACCTCGACATTTGTCACTTTATCTTTCCACGAGATGCCGAGGATGTGGCGTAGACACCGTAAATGGAAGGTATTAAGCCTTCTTTCTTGCTTAGCATAGGTTGTCCAGGTCTCGTTGCCATATAGGAGTGTGCTGGTGACGCAGTCGTTATATACCGCAGCTTTGGTCTTCGTTGTGTGTTTGGAGTTTCCCCAAACACGCGATGTGAGGCGGGAAAAGGTAGCTGCAGCTTTGCCAATGCGGCTGTCAATTTCTGTGTCCAGTAAGAGTTTGTCATTGATGGTAGACCCTAGGTATGTGTAGTGGTGCACCAATGCCAATTCAAGGTTATCGATAGTGATAACTGGTGCAGCACCCACATCCTGACTCAGCACATTCGTTTTCGTTAGACTTATTGTGAGGCCAAAGTCCTTGCATGCTTGGGTGAAGCGATTCATCAAGCTTTGAAGCTTCTGTTGGCTTTGAGTGACGACTTCAACATCATCAGCGAACAACAAGTCTCTTATATTGACCTTTCTGATTTTTGTTTTTGCCTTCAGCCTTGAAAGATTAAATTGACGGCCATCTGACCTTGTGTGAAGGCATATTCCTTCAGTTGCATCTCTGAATGCATGCTCAAGATTAAGGCAAAGACGATCCCGAGGAGGGTCGGAGCCAGAACACAGCCTTGTTTAACGGCACTTAGTATTTCTGTCGCATAGAGATTTATGATCAATAAATTTTCTATATTCTTTTCTTTTCTACCCGTGCCCTCTACTTTATTATCGCTCTTTTATCCTTTTCCTGTTTTTCGCATTCGTTAGTTTGCGACAAAATATATTTTCCCATTCTAACTTTCGCCTGTTTCTTTTCTCATTTAGAAATGCATTTTATTGCGTAATGTGTCAGTCTCTGGCTGAACGAAAGAGTGCGAGAATCCGCCTCATCAGACATAGAGAGCAGACATTTGTCTACATTTTCAAGCTGACACGAGTTTTTCTTCGGAGTTTCTCGGCGTGAGGTGTGAACGGCGCCCTCATGCTCGCTCAGAAATGAGACATGTCGGTGTGAGGTGTGAAGACGCGTTTTGGCAGTTATGGCCAGCGTCTAGTGAATGTGAAGTGTTAAGACAGGAAGGGGAGACTATTTTCGGATTTTCGAAATATCGTGGGATCCTTTGTCGGGTTTTCAGATATCTTACCCGGAGTTTAAACTTGACTTCATTCAGTTCTCCAGATTCGCAGTAGACAGGTCGCTCGTGTAAAAGAATAAGCTGTATAGCGAAGTTTCTCAGTTTGTTTCGACAATTTGCCGAGCTTCTAGACTTCAAATATATATCAGCGTATAATTCTAAGTTTGTGCGATCGCCTGTAGTTCTGTGTGGAAGTAATATATTATATATCTAGTAGTATTGAGTGCCTCAGTGATAACCGCTTATTTCATTTTACTAGTGAGATTCCAGTGCAGAAGTAATTAATTTATAAGTCTGTTATATTCTCTAGCTGACGTGTTTCAGTGGAAAGCAAAATAAATTATAATTTCTAGCTTAAACTCATGCAGCTATAATAAATTTTATTAAATTGCTGGTGATCAGTCGAGAATATTTTAAACTAACTTATAACTGCACTGATTCATCATTGAGTATTGACGAAATACGTATGTATTTCTAATTCATGATGATTGATTTTATTAGTATAACTTATTTCACGGGAATTTTAAACGATAAGTCAAGCTCTACGCTTGCAGTTTATAATGTAAGTTATAACCGAGGAATAGTATGTATAAGTATTTTATATGTTGTTTTCTCTTTATTCAGTGAAACTGGGGTAGCCCAACTCTACCAGTTTTAGTACATGAGAAATATCTGTGAAGAACTAAAACATTTTTTTCTTAAAGACTTGGGTGTATAAAGTAAAACCTGTCTGGCATTGCGTTGGCATCCAGAACGACAGAGTACCCATTTCATAAACTAAGATTAAATGAAGTAACGGGCCTATCGCGCCAGATTTAATTCTTCCTGAGAAAAAATCAAGTACATTTCAGCCCGTGTGGCAAGTAAAAATATTACAATCAATAACCTTTCCGACACTGTTGACAAATTGTGGTGTGACCAAGAATTTTACCTTTGATCGAAGTTACAAACCTGACATTTTTTCCTAAGTAGTGGAAACCTCGTGATTCTGACCCTGTGAGCCCGCTTAAAACCAATTCTTACCTCGTGATTCAAGTGACACTAATCTTAGTCTGAAAAAATATTCGCATGAAGAGGACGCTCCCCGGAACCATTGGATGAACCCAAAATCTGTAGAGCTGGGATCCGCTTCATAAAAAGAAAGACAGATTAAAGGGTGTGGGTGTCCTAAAGTTTGCGCCAGACGGCGAACAACAGCACGATTGTAGGTAAGAATGTATGTCAGGGCCCTGATGAATGAACAGAGAGAAAGCAGGAACGAGTGACTCTTTTATGGTATACCAAATTTCACCCACTTTGTATTTCTTTGTGCAAGTTTTTTGTTGCTAACAATATTTCCCTTAGGGATAGATTAGAGTATCAAAGTCTGTTCATACCTTTAAAAGGGAAATCTTAGACTAAAGCATATGTATCCGTGACTCTTTGGGGCTATCACTTTTCTTTTAACAGGACTGTGGGCTATACATCGAGGGAAAGGATCATACCAATGGGTCTATCATTCTTGTAGCAATTCATTGACTTTATGATTATTTGTATATGTTTTGATGTAATTTTATGTGTTGTGATGGAATTTTAGTCTGATAATTAAAATTCACTTAAACTTATTCCAGTGTGTCGGTCAGTTCGTTCCCAATTATCTATATTTTCATTGTCATAGTTTCACGTCTGTGTGTCTATTGTAGTCACTTATGTGTGTGTGTATGTGAGATATATATATTAATATATATATATATTATACTGGACGGTCTGACATATCTTAATCTGTTGTAGATGATAGGCTGACTGAGAGAAATCATCTCGAGGGTCAGAGACCGACTCTAATATATTTCCTCCATCTCACTCGTGAAATCTATTTCTACTTATATCTCACCGAGATATCACCTGTTTCTATTGCTATTCAGAAGGGACCAAAGAGTTAAGTCTTAATTCACCTATCACAAATCTACGACAATTTCAAAGGGCTGTGATGTGCTTCCAGCATACTGGACTGTTCCCTTCATGTCGTCATGGAATGACTTTATCATTTCCAGCAATTTAGAAAGGCAGCCTATTTTCAGGAGGATTTTGAAGAGTCCATCCCTACTAACCAGGTAAAATGCTTTTGTGAGGTCTATAAAGGCGATATATAAAGGCCTTTTCTGCTCTCTAGATTTTTCCTGAAGCTGGCGGAGAGAGAAGATCATGTCTGTTGTTGATCTACCAGCTCGGAATCCACACTGTGACTCTGGATATATGCGCTCAACTAACTTGTGTAGTCGCATTAAGATAACTTTGGCAAAAGCCTTACCAACAATACTAAGAAGAGAGATGCCTCTGTAGTTATTGCAATCACTCCTGTCTCCTTTATTTTTATACAGTGTTACAATCTTGGCATCTCGCATGTCTTGAGGAATAATTGTCTCTTCCCAGCACTGGCACAGCATCCTATGCAGGGGGTGTAATAGCGTGCTCTTACAGCATTTGATTAAATCAGGAGGAATCTCATCACTGCCTGGTGCTTTGCCAGTGGCCAAGCTATCAATGGCCTTACTGAGTTCCTCTAATGTTGGTTCGGCATCCAGCTCCTCCATAATTGGCAGACATTTGACAGCATCAAGGGCTGCAGGCGTGACAGTAATTTCTCTAGCGTAAAGCTCAGAGTAGTGCTCGACCCATCTCTCCATCTGTTTACCCTTATCGTTTAGCTTCTCTCCGCTGATGGTTTTTAGCGGTGCCGTCTTACTTTTTTGGGGGCCAAGGGCTTTCTTTATACCGTCATACATTTGTCTAATGTTCCCTGTTTGCGCTGCTGTCTTGATGCTCTCAGTGAGCTTTAGCCAATAGTCGTTTGCACCGCGTCGAGCAGTTTGTTGAACTTTGCTTTTCGTAGCCTTCAGGATCTGTAGGGTTCTAGGACTCGGTGAACGTTGGAAATCATTGGCAGCACTGCGCTTAGCTTCAATGACAGGTGCCATCACCTCTGATGAAGCTGAAAACGAGTCATTTGGCTTTGCCGTTATCTTACCAAAGGTGGCAAGTGTAGTACTTTGAATGGTGTTCCGTAGATGCTCCCAGTTCTCTGTAATAGTATCACCATGCTGAGGGCTACTTTCAAGAAAGTGTGTACACTGATCTGTCTGTAAGCCGTGGTAATAAATCAGGGCAGGGCTTCTCTGCTAGAATAAAGGGCAGAACCGTCGCTGAACATAGCGGGGCTTACATGATAACAACCTCCAGCATGAGAATGGAGGTAGAGGCAGCTACTGCTGCCTTAAGATGGCTGTCTGAGACTTATTAACAAAAGCAGTTATTGTATCAGACTCACAATCCATGCTTCGAAAGGTCCAAAATGGATGGCTCCGACATGATTGGACAACCTCCATAGAAGCATTGAATCTTCAAGAACTGATATGGATCTACTGTCCTACCTTCAAGAGCACCCATAGAAGCACCTTCTATTATTGAACATGGATAAGAGAGAAATACTGAGGGCAATTAATGATCGTCTATTAGAGAATGCCACTGCAATCGGTGAATCGTCAAGGTCAAGGCTGCTGGAATTTGGCATCAAACGTAAAACTAGCAGGGATGGACGTATGAGAGGATGCATCCGGTGTGTATACAACCAGTGCGCAACACGAACAATTAACATTCATACGCTTTGACAATTACTGATGGAGACTGAGCACCTATGTGTTTGCCTGGAGTGCAATGACGTCGGTTCTGATTAACAATAACAAAAGGACTGACGTGAGATTTGAGTTGAAGATTCTTATTTCTGTGTTGGACTTGATTTCTCTTGATCTTCATATACAATCTTCTTTCTCAACGCAATAAAGCTTCACAAATTCTACTGCATGTAGTAAAAGTTATTACTCATCATGAGTTGATTTTTTTCTACCTTTTTGTTAGTGTATTTGGTAACAATAGCAATAGTGGATGGTTAAAATGAATAACAGTGGGGCGTGTTCTTCAACACCGTCCACATAAGTCGGCTACGTCGTTACGGTTAGGGTTTAGGAATCCTAACCCTCAGGGGCGTACTTAAAGTACTTGGCACCAGGGGTGGATCCTTCCTTTGGCACACCCCCCCCCCAAAAAAAAACACACACACACAGAAGTATATTGCGCTTACAAGCATTTTTTTTAAAAATAAAGTTTTGGTGAGGCGCGTCCCGTTCAACCTAGTCGGTTATATTAAGGCGCATGTCCAAATATAAACAAGCAGATTTTTAAACAGTGCAGTATATTTAATATTTATAACACATAAGGAAGGGAAACCACGAGGCCTGTAAACAATAAATTAATATGAAACAAATATAAAGGTATGTTATAAGGCACTCGTAGGAAATAAAGAAGTAGAACACTAGACAACAGAAAAACAACATACATGGGTGGCTTACCCAGGATTTGAACCCTGGACATTCCGTGCGACAACACCGCCTAGCTATGCAAGCGAATCACACTGTCCTCCCTGCCATCTACGCATCCCCAAAAAAGAATGTTTCAATGACAGGTCATTAGTGCATTTACTGTTTACAGGCCTCGTGGTTTCCCTTCCTTATGTGTTATAAATGTTTATACAATACCAAACCTACCCTCTGTCCTGTTCTTACTGTTCTAAGTCTACTATCATACTGGACACAGTATTAAGGTCTTAGTCTTGTTGGACTGACCAATACTGATATATAGGGGAACAACAGAAGTGATTGCGTCATTAATAGGCTGAACTGCCCTTGGTAAACTTCCGGTGTTATGTATAGAGGTTCGCACTAATGACCTGTCATTGAAACATCCTTTTTTGGGGATGCGTAGATGGCTGGGAGGACAGTGTGATTCACTTGCATAGCTAGGCGGTGTTGTCGCACGGAAGGTCCAGGGTTCAAATCCTGGGTAAGCCACTCATGTCTGTTGTTTTTCTGTTGTCTAGTGTTCTACTTCTTTATTTCCTACGAGTGCCTTATAACATACCTTTATATTTGTTTCATATTAATTTACAGTATATTTAATAGTGTCCGATGGAACCCCCCTCAAGACTGTCACTCGGGGCGGACCGCCCCCTCAGTACGCCACTGTTAACCCCTACCCCTTATTACTGGTGTCTCCTAAATCTTTTCTAAGGGTGCATTTTTCTTCTGTTCTTCATTTCAACCAAAGTGAATCCCTAAAAACATTTTCTCTTGTTTTCCTGCTACTGCGTGCAAGTACTCGTCTTTGATAAATTCACCAAATATTCGAGCAAACAAAATACAAATCGAGTGATCGATATTTGTATTCGGAACTATAGCTGGAGGTGAGTTTTGCTCGTACTGGCAGCAGCGGTTCCAAATTCGGATGGCTCGGCTGTACTAAATGTGCTATATTGATTACCCTACTTGAATTGCCCATATTGCTGTTAAAAATAGTGTACATTAATAATAAACAGTTGTGTAACGGCTAGGAGTTTCACTACATTGTTTAGTAGGGGTTTTTTCCCCCCGAGATGTTTGCGAAACGTTAACGGGCAGGTGGTTATCCAGTGAAGACAAGACGCAGCGCTCCAGCTGTAAGTAGATCATAGTCGGACACCTTTTAGCTGAAAAATTTAACAGTCCAGTATTAAAGCACATCTTAGGTCAGGTGGTATGCATTATAATATTTACACGTTTGTTTTAGACGGGGAAAATTCCAAAGACATGGAAAGTGGCAGTAATTATTTATATAGGGGTAATTTCCTATCTTTCGTACCTTTTTATAGACTACTAAAACCAGAAAAAGATGCAGATAAATATTTTAGAATAGAAGAACCTTACTGTGCAGAGTCTAGAAAAAAAATATATAGGCCTAGAGGATAAGGGGTAGTCTGATGGAGTGCTAGTGTGGATGATGGCAGATAATTGATGAATTTGATGTAATCTCGGACACCTCCAGGCTTTCTCACCCCCTTCCACCTTGTTAACAGCTGGACAGTTGTGAGAGACTTTACTTATAATTATTTGGTTGTTGTTTTTGTTTTTTTTTCTTCTTTGTATTAGTTTTTTTATTTTATTTTTATTGCTTGTTTGTTTCTTGAAAAGGGGATGTCACACACATATTGATTCACACAATTTTGATTTACTATATTTGGATTGATTGGATGGCAGAAGAAGATACTACATTTGGATATCGGAAATCTGATTTTATTGTCTTGAATTTATTACACCATATGTCCTAATTATAACCCATCAAGGGTTGAATGGGATACTTTGTTTAAAATTAAAAAAACGAAAATGAAGATAATTTTTTTCTTCATAAACTATGATGTAGGCTACAGGGGCAAAGAATTAGTAGTCAAAACCACCATATGGTAATGACACTAGACCAACAGCTAAACTGGAACAAACACATAGACTGGTGGAGTCTTGTAGAGGACTCACTAACATGCTAAGATCTTTGAAAGGTCATTGAAGGGTTCAAGCACAAAGATTGCTCGTGATTTATAAATCTTTGATAGGAAACTCTGTACAGAGCAATACAACAAGTAGTCTGATCATCAGATGTAGTTCCCCCCTCTCCCCCGCTCCACATGATGAGTATGAATATACACCATTTTAGGACATATAAAAAAAAACACACATGCATACACACAATTTGGAAATATTAATTTACTATATTTACAGTAATAGAATGGGAGGGAATAATACCAAAACCATTTTTTTTTGTTTTTTGTAAAGTATCCTTTACAGCCCTTGATGTGTTATAATTAGGACATATGGTGTACTAATTCAAGAAAATAAAGTTAGATTTTCAATATCAAAATATAGTACCTTCTTCCCCCCTCCACTTAGTTCAAATAGAGTAAATCAAAACTAAATTTGTGTGAATGTTTTTGTGTGTGACCTCCCCTTTCCAAGAAACAAACAAACAATAAAAAACAAACAAATTAAAATAAACTAAAATGAAGTCTCTCATAACTGCTTTGTTGTTAACAAGATGAAAAAGGGTGAGAAAGCCAGAGGGTGTCCGAGATTACATCTAATCCACCAGATTACATCTAATCCACCAATTATCTGCCATCAGCCATACAAGCACCCCATCAGACTACCCCTTTTCCTCACACCATCAATGATATTCATACATTAATTTTAGGTCTTGTTATATACTGTTTTACTATATTGTGAAATTCTCTAGGTCTGTCTATTCTCAACACCTGATCTAGTTATGGATGAATTGCATGCCTGTAAATAATCTAATATTGGTTTTCTGTTGTTCATACTTCCTACATTTTAGTAGGAAATGCTCTATATTATTTTTTTCTAGACACAGTAAGGTTCTTCTATTCTAAAATAGACCAGTCCTAGTTGCAGTCTAAGAAGTTTCTTATTGCTAGGAATTTTTAGTTCTCTAGATACCTCACACGTCCTTGTTGGAGCCTTGAACAATTTATATGCATGTCTGCCCTTCAGATTTTCATGCCGTTCTACTGTCCATTCCTCAGTTATTATTCTTTTAATTAAGCTTTTGATCTCTGTTTTACTCATCCCCACATTTATTTGGTTTCTATTATTTCTACTTTTCTTAGCTCCTTTATCTGCCTTACCCAAACTATTAGAACAGAACATCCTCTGGGGCATAGGTAAGTATTTGCCAGTAGCATCGCTTCTGCTATATTAGGTCTACTGCAAAAGCAAATATTGGCAATAAAACAAATTATCTAAACATATAGTTACAATATATCATTATTATAATCCATCAAAGATTGAAACATATTTTTCTTCAAAATTATTAAAATAAACAACATTTGCTATTGACCCAAGACTTATGATAATCATCATAAGCTAATACTAACAGATGTGGTTTAAATCCTGCAATATGAATTCATAGTTGCGCCATAGCTTGATTTGCAGCGCACTCTAAGATTCTCATCTTTTCAAGACAGATCTATTATACTAAATTATTTCCTAAATTGTTTTGTTCAAAATGGTCAGCTATTTATTCTCACATTAGTTTCAGCTTCCCTTATGATAACTAAAATTTCAGATTTATTTAATGTATTCACTAGCCGAAAATACCTGGCTTTGCCCAGGTTTTCTAGTAAGGGTTTGGGAAACTTCTGAAAGTGTAAAAACGAAATTATGATATTTTAATTAGTTCATATATTGTGTTCTTTTAATTTACATAAGTTCTTCTTCTTCTAGTACCATGCCTGATGGCATAGGCTTCCATGTCTCTCCATAACTTCCTGTCTACAGTACTATTTATCAGTTCTGATGTTGACTTATTTCCATGCCATGATGTCGAGCTGTCCAGTATCTTCTCTCTTTATCATCCTCAGTCTCTTTTTCCTTCTATCTTTCCTATTATCACATTATACTTCAGCCTCCTTTTTCTCATAACATGCCCAAAAGAATGAACTGCTTCCTTCTAACATGAGGAATAAGCTTCTTTTGCACATTGACCACTTTCAGGATGTCCTCATTACTGATCTCGCAGTCCGTGGTATTTTTAACATTCTTCTGGAAAACCACATCTCTGTGGCCTCTTATGTTTTTCCTATTTGTTTACTAATTGTTCATGACTCATTTTTATATGTCAGGATTGGTTCTGTATAGCACTGAACTCTCTTTCTTACTTCCATTGACAAAGAAGGAGGAGGTAAAGGATCCAGTTACACGCCCATTGAGGCATATTGGGAATATGGTGTTAGGCCCATATTTTCTTGACCGTCGGCACACTAGGGGTGACGTGATCAGCATCACGCCGGCCACCTTAACCTTCCCAGAGTTGCTCTGGTACCCATTTGGGGCTGGGTCGACCCAGGAGCCATTTGCGGCCTAAAAATATCCCACCTCATCTGGGGATCGAACCATAGACCACTTAGCTAGGAAGCCAGTGCACTAACCACTATGCTACCGCGGCTCCCTTGACAAAGAGTTGTTGCATAAAATACTTTTCATTTTACAGAATGCTGCTTTTGCTTGGGCTATTCTGCTCTTCACTTCTGAGATGCATCTTCCATGTGGTGCCTAGTTTTTTTAATCTATTGACTTGTTTTAAAATTGTTCTATTTACTTTGATAGTAGATTCCGGACAAGCCATTTTCTTCTAAATGACTAATACTTTTTACTATTAAGCCTTTATTTTCACTTTATATCACTATTGTGTCAGTCATTTCCTGCAACTCCTTTTCACTTTTTGCTATTAAGACTATCATTAGCTTAGATCAAGTTATTTATATTATTGTCGTAGATTTTCGATAGGGGAATTAAGACATAGTTTGGTCCCTTCTGGCTAGAACTAGACAGGTGGTGACTCAGTGAGAGATAAGATAAGAAATAGATTTATCACGAGTGAAATGGTGGAAAAATAGGTAGAGTCTGTCCCTGGACTCGAGAAGATCCTCTCGTTCAGCCTATCTGTACAACAGAACTTTGTTAGTCAGACAGTATACCTATATATATATTAATATATATATCAACCACTCACATACACACACACATAAGTGACGACAGTTAGACGCACAGACATGACAAATTATATTTATGGAATAGGGATATTTTGGGACTAGCTGACCGACACATGTAAATAAAGTTTTTATGTAAATTTTATTTACTATAAAGAAACTCTACAACAGCAATATTATGAATATCAATCAAATACAACTAAACATAGGTTAATGAAATTAATAAAGAAATAGACTCATAGGTGTAATCCTCCCTCCCTCTGTTGAGACAAGATCCCGTTAGAAGAAAGTTATTAACCCCCAAAGAGTCAAAGACTTATACGCTATGGTCTAGGATTTTCCCTCTACAGTAAAGAACAGAGTTTATACGTTAATCTATTCTGAAATAGGACAGTATTAGCAAAAAACTTACTAAAAAAAAATAACGTGCGTAGCTGGAATCTACAAGATATATATATGAGAATTATTCATTCATCCTTCCTCTCATCTCAGACAGCCGTGGCCACATGCATTCGTTCTTACCTAATACTTGGTTTGCACCTTCTGGAACAATCTTTAGGACACACGCACACAGCAAATCCAGGGTTATTTTGGCAAAGAGAACCCCAGCTCCTCAAAGACAGATTACATCCACTTCTCCGGGGAACGTTCACTTTGTTACTTTTTATTTAGGACTTCTGTTTATGTCACATTAATTATACCAGGTAAGAAATTTAACAGTGCTCACAGTGTCAATAGCTTGAGATTTCCAGTACATAGGAATGTCAGGTCGGTAACTTCTCTCAGTATAAAATGCCTTGTCACACCACAAATGGTCGATAGTCGGAAAATGTCACAAGTTTGATTATGTCAAATTTTTTATTTTGTTGCCACCACGGGCTGAATGTATATGAAAAAAACTGGGAAAAGAAATCTGGATCTATAGGCCCAGTTACAAAATTTATTCTTAATGTTCTTTGGGTTGGTACTCTGTCTCTTTCTGGGTGTAAACACGAAAGCCAGACAGGTTTACCTTGAAGACCCAGATACCAAGTAAAATCTTCTTTTGTATGGTTATTCTCAGATTCATATGGAAGCCGCTGGTAGATTTTGGGTTTGACCCAATACTGTGTAAAGGAGAAAAAAATATAAATACTTAACCATAATATAGTATTCTCAATCCTATCCTTAACCCGCGTAAAATATAATATATCCGTACACTCAGTTATTTAACTTTGAATAGAACTACCCGTGTATCTCATATTGAATCGTTTAATAAAAGACTCCGTGAAATAAGCGCTAGTCATTTATAGTTTTAATCATCATGAATTAGAAATAAATATATTTCTTCAGTACTAATAATGAATAGTGCATTTACTAGACGATTAAAATAACTCTTGCTGGTTAATACCAGTTAGTTAGATTTACGCTACAGCCAGAACAATTTAGCTATAGATTATATTAATTCGCTAGTCACTTTGCACAAAATCCTAGTGAAATAAAAATGACGGACTTAACAATTAAATCACTGCACAGAAAAAATCTTAGTGAATAAAATAATTACTGTGAACACAGAATTAGAACTACTCCAAATCAAAACTACTAAGAACTCCACTATAACAATGGTCTGGAAAATCGAAGCTAGTTGTTCTCTGAAATTCTGTCGGTACTGGATAAATTGAGTTTAAAGGCAGAGATATATATATTAATTTTGCAGAACTTTGCTCAGACTTGTTACTTTTAACGCCTTCGCTCAGATTTCGGGCTTTTCCTCTGTCGATCTGCGAATCAGAGGGAAAATTCACGCTTTTACCGCTTGCAGACTCTGGCAATCGAGCGAAGCCCGTCCTTTGATCTGGCAATTCTCACCGTGTTTAATTACCTTCCAAATAAACGGATTCAGGGGGAGTAACTGTAATTATCTGCCCTTGGTTCCAAATTATCTTCTCCTTCTACTCAAATTATTTCCCCTGATCACTGTCTAACGAAAAATACGTTTCAACTACATTAGCTTGCTTATCTTCCCCTGAGCCAAAATTACGACTCTTTTGAAATAGTCGCCCCTTTCTAAGCGTTCCGTCTCTCCCTGTTTGATCCTATTACGGCGATTTCCAATTGCTGGCTTTATAATTTCAGGTAACCGGCTCAACGTTAGCTAAATAGGTCTGTTGGTAAACATTCCTAAGGAAATAGAGAACAGAAAATAAAATAGGCGTGCTAAATTAAGAAAGAGATAGATATCTGAGTGTAAGAGGGTTTTACGTTAACAAACCGCGCATGGCTCATAAGGAAGCCGGTGAAGACAGGTGAAAGAAAAATGTAGATATATGAAATCTATTTTCATAATATCCTCTGCCACAATTATGTCCACCATCTGATATTCCTGGCATGTCCTCTAGGGATTTCATTATATTTTCACAGTACAAATTAAGCAAATCTGGTGACAGCACTCATCCCTGTCTGACACCCTTTCTTTTACATTCTGAAATGTTTCTGTTGATCGCCAATTCTTATAGCGGCTGTTTGTTGCCAATACATGTTCTTTATTATTCTCAGGTCTTTACCATCTATGTTTATGCTTTATAACAATTTGATAATTTCCTCATGATTCACTTTGTCAAATACCTTAATGTAGTTTTAAAACACAAATATAGATTTTTTTTTCTGTGGCCCTTTTTAGTAATGTTCTTATAATATGGATAGTGTTGTTTGTGACTTTACCTTCTACAACTCCACATTGTTCATCACTAACAAACTAATCACATGAAGTTACAATTCATATTATTTATCACATCGTGTCATATTTACTTACTATTTTTTTCTACATTTAATATTGCAACATTATTCCACTCAGCAGGTTGATTATAAAGCTTTAAGTACCTGGCTTTTCACTTGTTTTCCAGTAATGGTTTATAGAAAGAGCATCAGTACCTTAGCAGTAATGTAGACACAATTGGAGGGACAGATAGTGATATCAAATAAGAATACAAAAGGCTAGAGGAGCTTTCATTGCATTGGGTAATATATGGAACACAAAAATCAGAATTTTCAATTCAAATGTCAAGTCAGTCCTAGGACTCTGAAACATGGAGAACAACAAAAACAGCAGCCAAAATGCTACAAACTTTCAAAAATGGATGCTTGCGTATAATAGAAGGATTAAAGTGGTATGACAAAGATCTTTAATGTGGAACTGATGACAAAAACTAGACAGGCACCAGTGGAACAAGATGAGAAGATGCTGGAGATGAATAGGACACACACTGAGAAAACCTGTTGATAACACTACCAGACAGTCCTTGTTCTGGAACCCCCAAGGAAAGAAAGGTAGAAGAAGACCAAAGAACACTTGGAAAAGAGAACTGGAGACAGACATGAAGGGGATGAAGAAGACATGTGATATGGGTGGATTTGTGCTGAAGTGGTAACTTGCCACCCTTATCGACACCTAGTGTTAAAGTGTAAGATGTAGGTGTCTTCTCTGATTTAGGATGTTGCTGTGTATGTGGTAGTGGAACAGTTCACAGGGTTATCACACAGGCAACATGACGTGTAGAGTCATAGAAAGGGTAACTTCGTTGTATAAGTTTCTTTCATTTATTGCACGCCACAAAACAGTCATGATACTTATGACATCAACATGGTTAACGAGTTCAGCAAGATGATATGGCACATTGAAAAACAATTTCTGTAGTCAGCAATGATAGCTGTTGTATATATGCGTCATAAGACATCACAGTTCAATAGATTCAGAAATTCATCAATCATCGAGTGCTAGTTCGTGAAGCTGTATAAATAATAATAATTTCTATAACTTCTGCAACAGTGTCAGCTACAGATCTTCAATGTTCATAAACAATAATAAATGCTCCCATTCTGATGCTAGCAGATCAGTTGTATACAATAAGTCCGTTCACTGTCTGCACGTGAATAGCATACATGGGCTACAGGTCAGCTCGACCTTTATAATGTTCCTAAGTCTAACCATCTGACTTGGACGTGATCTCTGATATAACGAATCCTGGAACACAGACAACAGTCTTGTTGGTCTAGAGCGACCCATATATATTTAACTAGTTCAGGTATACAGATACCGGTGACTTAATCCTAGTCAAAGTACCTCTCCATTTTGCATCACACAGGCGAGCAAATAGGCGACAAAATGACGAACCTCTAGACGATAGCATAAAGTTCGATACAAGAGGAATTACCTTATTTCGGAAAATCAACCATGAACATATGCCTCCAGGCAGGCTGCATAATACTGGGAAATAGTCTAGTTAGCTAACTAACTCACTAAGACACTGTATTTCCCTCAGAGAATCACAAGACGCAGTTGCGTCTGCTCGCTTCTTAAAACCATTTCTAAACTGCCCCAACTGGGCGGAACACACAGAACGAACTCCCGGTTTTTGACATGCGCAGAACGACAATCTCTGAGTTGCCGTTCACAATAAGACGATTCGAAGAACATTCGAGATAAAAGTCTTACACAGTCGCGCCTTTTATGGTCATGAAAAGAAGCGTTAAGAAAGGTTTCAGACATCTACCATAGTTGACTGATACTACCAAATAAGGAGATGTGGTCACGCTTCGTTCAAGAAATTATAGACCGAACGTGTCTCTATACAAGAGAAGGCAACTCCTAACAAATTGTAGTCTCGATAACTCGGATTATGTCCCTTTGACCATAGAAAACATAATACACACTTCAGTCAAAAAAATGATCATACATATCAAAAAATGTTTATACAAACGAAAAATAATAATGATCCGTGCGTAACATTACCGCACCCTCCCTGGAAAGAAAAAAAACTGAAACATTTTTTTTTTTTTAAATCCTGGAGCCGGGAAAAATCTAGGCTCCTAACGCACGTATGATGCGTGGATATATACCTAACAAATTAGCTCAACGCATGGAGCGACACTGAGATCATATCTCAGATCCTTAGAGAAAAAATTTATCTAAGTATACGCTGATATATTCCAGGAAGGTGCCACCAACACACGCCACAATGATGGCAACAACATAATGACAATCAAATTATACTCATACCAATATATGAAATTAAATATATTATGTGTTATCATACAATGTGTTGCAAATAGCGGTGTAATTTACTAATATACCGCACTATATTATTACATTATATAAAGTAACAGTAATTAATAAGTAATACATGTGTTGCTCTTCGGTGACATAAAACATTCAATAGAAGAAGATGTGGACATCATCCGCTCCCAATGTAGGACAGGACTTGATATCCTCAAAGTTCCACAATGGACATAAACTCGCAGACTTCAATGATGTGCTGCGAAAATATCAATAACACAAATCTTAAAGACAACTGGTAAATTTCTTAATACAATCCTGAAAATAATTTATTTAAATGTGGCCGAGTGATCTTTTGGCCCGTATATCACTAACTAAGCCTTCTTAGATAATTACATGGTACAATGTTATAAATTTCCCTCAAAAAAAAAAAAAAGTGAGAAAAAATCTACTAACATGTCATTATAACATTGGACTGTATATCAGGAAATATATATATATATGACAGAAGAATCATGTGGAATCGTGTGGACATCTGGACAGAATGTCTGCCATTACATTATCCGAACCACGGATAGCTCGAACCGAGAAATGAAATGGTTGAAGAGCTATGGCATAACGAGTGGACCTCGAGCTCTTCAAGTTTTTGCTCTGAATAGCAGTAAGCGCTTTCTGGTCGGTTTCCACAATGAAATGTGCGCCTAGAAGAAATCTTTGTAACTTCAGAATAGACCATACCATAGCCAATAACTCACGGTCTAAAACCGAGTAATTCTTTTCTGCAGCGTTTAATTTCCTAGAGATATACATCACCGGATGCAAAGTATCAGAATACTCCTGCATTAGTGCTGCCCCAATCCCTGTTGACGAGGCGTCACTTCGAAGAACAAAAGTCTTCTCAATAGTAGGTAACTTAAGAATAGGTGGAGATGAAAATAGGGCTTTAACCTGGTCCAATGAGGATTGACATTCTTTAGACCAGCGGATCAGATTAGGCGACCCTTTCTTCAATAAAGTAGAAAGCGGTGCCATAATGGAGGACAGATTCGGAATGAATCGTCCGTAGAATTGAATCAAACCTAATAGACTCCTTACTTGTTTCTTCGTCTTAGGGACCGAAATGTTAAGTATTTTTGAAACATTGTGGTCCTCTGTCTTTAAAAGACCATGACCAACCCGATGACCTAGGAAAGAAATCTCGCTAAATCCTATAAAGGCTTTAGAGGGTTTTGCAGTCAAGTTATACTCGCGAAGAGTAGACAGTAATTCGTATAAACCCAAATAGTGATCTTCCCAAGAATCACTGAATAGACAGATATCATCTAGGTATGCTATGACATCTGTACGATATGCGAGAATTCGCCGCATCATGCGTACGAATGTAGCAGGGGCGTTCATAAGACCAAAAGGCATGAAATTCCATTGGAATAAACCCCTAGGTGTAGAAAAAGCTGTAAAAGGTTTGGCACGTTCAGTTAGCGGGACTTGCCAATAACCTTTAGACAAATCTAGTTTGGTAAAGAATCTAGAATTAGAAAGTTTATTGAGTAGCTCTTCTAATGAAGGCATAGGTTCAGCATCGAACTTCGTAACTTGGTTCAATTTGCGATAATCTACGCAAATGCGAATGTTATTATCCTTCTTTCGAACAATAACCATAGACGAAGAGTATGCTGAAGTGGATGGTTCAATGATTTCCAAACGTATCATTTCATCCAACTCTTTTTCGACTTGAGACTGGAAATGAATAGGTATTGGATATGGTCTGACTCTGATAGGATTGTGATCAGTTAGCACAATGTCATGTTCTATGACATGTGTGTGTCCCGGGATGTCTGTAAGAACATCCTGAAATGTTTGCAACATCGAAGAAACTTGTCGATGTTCCTCAGCGGAAAGATTTGGAGAAACGGTCACGTTTTTCCAAGATTCCGTAGAATAAAGTGGGACCATAGAAAGAGGAAGATTGACATCAGAAAAAGTAGTTTCCTCATCCTGTATAACTGACAGAGATGAGTACTGACCACGAGTTGCTTGTGAATTGTCCGTAGCCTGGAAAATAGGCTGCAAATAGTCAGGTCTTTCATAAAATTCTGTGAGCATATTTATGTGGAAAGTTTTATGCTTTCCATCAATATCGACAACATAGTCGACATCAGAAATTTTGGAGACTATTGCATATGGACCTTTCCATGCAATTAGAAGTCTGTTCTCCCTTGAAGGAAGTAGAACGAGAGCTTTGTCACCTGGACAAAGTTGTCGTAGACATCTATTCTTATTTGCAAACTGCCTTGCCTTTTCTTTAGCAAATTCTGAAGACGAAGTTGCTAGTTTGCATGCCTCGATGATCTTTTGCCTAAGAGCAATGACGTACTCATAAGAAGATTGAGTCTCATCGCTAATATTATCGGCAGTGATTAGATCGTGAAGTAAAGACATAGGGCCGCGCGGTTGCGCGCCAAAGACAAGTTCAAAAGGGGAAAACCCCGTATGTTCATTGGGGACCTCTCTATACGCAAAGAGAGCCGCGGGTAAGACCCTGTCCCAATCCTGAGGATGATCCTCAGTTATTTTACCAAGTAAAGTTTTCAGAGTCCTATTTAAACGTTCGACCAACCCATTAGACATTGGGTGATAGATACTGCTGAGAGACCTTTTAATGTGTAGCATAGACATTACCTGTGACATAGTGTCTGATATAAGTTGAGTGCCATGGTCTGACAATATTTCTCCGGGAAAACCCAAGCGAGAAAATATCAGCCAAAGAGCGTCTGCGATATCAGCAGTTGAGATGCTCTTGAGAGGTATTGCCTCTGGCCAACGTGTGCACATATCGACACATGTAAGGATAAATTGATGTCCTCTAGCCGACTTAATTCTAAAAGGACCGATAATATCTATTGCCATTTTTTGAAAAGGGCGAATAGGAATGTCAGCAGCCTGGATAGGCGCAGCATGTCGTGGTCCTTTAGATTTGACCTCCTGACATACTTTGCAAGAGCGACAGTACATTCGTATGTCCTTGCTCACAAATGGCCAAAAGAAAGCCGCAAGAACCCTCGACTTTGTACGGGAAAAACCCATATGTCCAGCACATTGCGAGTCATGAGCATGTTGCAATATTTGCAATCTCATGCTCTTAGGCACAAGAATTTGTGAATGAGTGGACGTAGTCGAGTCTTGTACCATACGTACAAGTACGCCGTTCTTCATAGAAATCCAAGATTTCCTATTAGTGTTCTGATTAGGATCACCTTTTTTTGCTAGAATGAAGAATTTTTGTAAAGAAGGATCTTCTTCTTGCAATTTGATAAATGAGTCACGTGTAATAGTCAAGTGACTATCTTGGTCATTTACTTCATCATTATTAGTTAATGAAGTTTGAGGTGGATCCAGAGCATGTGCTCTTGTGACCACCGCATTGGTAGCTTCAATGTTTTGCTCTTCCCAAACAGCAATCTGCTGTGGGGTACATTCCCTAACTCCGTGAATACGACCAATAATAAGGTCCGCAATAGGGTTTGGAAGTAGACACGCGTGGACCTCTCCCGTGAAGAAAGGAGTAGCAATGTGTATTATAGCAGTAGGATACTTTTCTAACGTGCCACCAAATGTGACACATTTGATGACTTTTCCTGTAGCACAGGATGGATCTACAAGAGATTGCCTAACGCCGACAGTAGTACATCCAGAATCAAACAACACTGAGACTGGATTACTATTTACTAGCCCCTTATGTAATATAAGAGAACCTCTCCCATCATGAGCAACATTAGCAGGAAGAGCGGGCAAAGGATGACCACAGCTTAAAGTACTAACGGTTTTCGGATCAAATAAAGTACTGCATTGGATACATTTATTTGCCCTACCAAAATCAAAAGATGAGCATCCGATAGCATTATGGTCTTTATCATTATTAACCTGTTTATCTGCTCCCTGAGATTCTTGTTGAACAGAGTTTGTCTGTTGATATCTTTTTCTCTTATGTTGCGATCTACCGCGACCATTATTGCCTCTGCAATTATCATTAAAGTCCCTACTGTAATTTTTATCCTGGTTTGAGTTCCAGTTTCCATAACTGTCATTACTATCTCTATGCTGTTGAGAACCTCTATTATCTTGGTATTGAGGTCTCTGCATAAAATATTTTCCTCTATACCGATTACCTTTGTGAAAATTTCTAAAGTTAACCGGAGTAGAATAACGTGTAGTATTAGGTTGTCTCCAGTTCTGGGAAGAAGAATCACCCTGGAATTGATCACTATGGTTCTGGGCATAATTACGATTACTCTTTTTATTGAAATTTTTCTGGCTACCCTGAAATTTACGCATAAAATTTGGGCCATAAGGTGCTGCCGAAGCAACTGGCAGACCTTCTTTCACCTTAGAGTTACTAATGGTTATGTGCGGATGCGCAGTAACATACTGGCTACAGTATTCTTCCATTTCTTTTATGTTTTTAGGCTTACGCTCATGAAGAAAAGATAGAAAAGCTTCATTAACAGAAGACATAACCTTATCTCTAAGTAGTAAATCCATAAGAGCTTCAAATGTATTTTCTGTCTTAGACAACTCAACCCATCGTAAAAAAAAAGTAAGACGGATGCCTGAGATGAATTCAGAGAATTCAACTCCAGTTTCTGGTAACATGGTTTTAAATTTAAGACGATATCCGTCCTCGTTAAGTTGGTACTTCTTTAACAATGCCGCCCTGACAACCTCATAGTTGTTTTTGTCAGGCACATCTACCATACTCAACAAAGTCAAAGCATCACCTCTAAGTATCTTGGACAGATGATACACATATAATGTTTTATCTATATTATGCACATTACATGCACTTTCAAATCTATCTAGATAAAATGTTATATCATCGATTGAGGGATTAAATGCTGGTAGATTAAGCTTGAAATCCTTAGCATTAGTCTTATTTGACACCTTATTTGCCTCATTAGCATTACCAGTGTTCAATAACTTTAACTTCTCTAACTCTAAAGCTAAGACTTTTTCATCATGTTCCATTTTTGCTTTTCTCTCATCAGCCTCTCTTTGTAACCTTCTTTCTTCAGCCTCAGCCTGTAACTTTCTTTCTTCAGCCTGGGCCTGTAACTTTTTTCCTTCAGCCTCTATTTCAAGTCTCTTATTTTCAGCTTCTTTTTCAAGTCTCTTATTTTCAGCTTCAGCCTGGGCCTGTAACTTTTTTTCTTCAGCTTCTTTTTCAAGTCTCTTATTTTCAGCTTCAGCCTGAAGCCTCTTCTCCTGAGATTCTGCTTCTCTTTTTTGTTTTTCCATTTCCATTTGAAATCTTTTTTCCTCCACCTGCATCTGCAGTTTCTTTTGTTCTATTTCAGCCTCTATTCTCTTTTGTTCAGTTTGTTCTTTCATTTTCTTTTCTTCCGACTTCAATGCCTTGGCATATTGAACAGTCGCAAATTCTTCTAATTTATCACCTGTCTTCCCAAGGGCTTTACCCTGCTCAATAAAGTACTCAAATGTAGACATGATGTCCAAAATGTGAGTACAGAACCTGAAATAATTAATTATCTTATTTCAATGTTAAATAGCAACAAGACTTAATAAAGTGCTTGTATAATCTCTATGTTGAACCCAATCTCTGTGGGAAACAGGAGTTGACACCAACTTGTATTATCAAATGTATAATAATATCACAAGTCACCTCTTAATTAACAGTGCACTACCCAAATCAGTGCATAATCATCAGTTATTTATCATAACTGCACTACAATAGTGCATAAGCAAAAAACACCAGTTTGTTATGATAAGTGCACTATAGACCAATAGTGCATGAGCATATATCAACAATAGTAAAAGCTAACTATGCAAGAACTATGTAAACAATAACAAGACAATGTAAACAATAACAAAGGTCACCAACAATGTAAACAATAACAAAGATCAAAGTCAATGTAAACAACAACAAAGATCAGAGTCAATGTAAACAATAACAAAGATCAGAGTCAATGTAAACAATAACAAAGATCAGAGTCAATGTAAACAATCAACAAAGATCAAACAATACGAAAACATTCGCATAAGTCAAATACACAAACAGCAAAACTAAAAAGAAATATGCGAAGATATGACTAACAAATGACGCTACAGTGTATACACAAAAATATACGTAAAGAACTGAATAATAGCAAAGGGGAGACCTACAAATACAAACAATCGAAATCGAAACTAAAAACACAAAGAAAGAGAGAAAAGAAAAAAAAAAAAAATATATATATACAAGAAACAAAAATAAAGCACAACTCGTCACAACTAAACAGATATAGCAACGATTGTCGCTAGCAAATTTCACTGTAGGAAATTCGCACAGTCCCTAACGAAAACGCTAACAGTAGAACCTCTGTGACGTGGTATCTTCTACTGCAAGACTCCGCCCAACCGAGAAAACCCGCTGAAATATAAACATATAAATATACAAATAACAAATAACATATAACATATAAACATGTATCATGAAAACAATAGGAGAAAGTGTGAAAGTACAGAAGGCTCAGTTAGAACATAAGGGCACAGTTCACAAACAAAACAGGCCACTTAACTTCTATAAATCCAGCGTCAGCACGGTGCAGAACAGGATGTAATCAGCATTCTGAGGATAATGATCCAACGTTGATTAACTTCTGCTCCCATAAACAGCCATGACGAAGGAAAAGAGCTTCTAATACTGCAACAGTTGTTACGGCACTTGACCTTCTGAATCTTCTAAATTGATTTAACCGGCACTTGACCTTCTGAACCCGCAACAGTACCCCTGAGACCGGAACAGTTGTTACGGCACTTGTCCTTCTTTTCACCAGATCAGGAAATCCATTCGCTCGGTACTTGTCCTTCTAATTTTACCTAAACTTCAATATTGCCGAGCAGCGCCGGGTAGTTTCAAAATCAGCAACTGTCAGAAAATCCGGATACTTTCAATAAAATTTCTTGTAAGGTGGTAGTTGATGCTGTAGTTGTATCTAGTATGATGATGATGTCTGGGTTTGCTGACCCCCTTGATAGCTGGAATCAGAGTGAACCAACCTATGGCCACCAAAAATGATATGGTGCGCCAAAATATCAGATGATAGAACCAGCTCTGGCCACCAAAAATGATATGGTGCGCCAAAATATCAGATGATAGAACCAGCTCTGGCCACCAAAAATGATAAGGGTGGATTTGTGCTGAAGTGGTAACTTGCCACCCTTATCGACACCTGGTGTTAAAGTGTAAGATGTAGGTGTCTTCTCTGATTTAGGATGTTGCTGTGTATGTGGTAGTGGAACAGTTCACAGGGTTATCACACAGGCAACATGACGTGTAGAGTCATAGAAAGGGTAACTTCGTTGTATAAGTTTCTTTCATTTATTGCACGCCACAAAACAGTCATGATACTTATGACATCAACATGGTTAACGAGTTCAGCAAGATGATATGGCACATTGAAAACAATTTCTGTAGTCAGCAATGATAGCTGTTGTATATATGCGTCATAAGACATCACAGTTCAATAGATTCAGAAATTCATCAATCATCGAGTGCTAGTTCGTGAAGCTGTATAAATAATAATAATTTCTATAACTTCTGCAACAGTGTCAGCTACAGATCTTCAATGTTCATAAACAATAATAAATGCTCCCATTCTGATGCTAGCAGATCAGTTGTATACAATAAGTCCGTTCACTGTCTGCACGTGAATAGCATACATGGGCTACAGGTCAGCTCGACCTTTATAATGTTCCTAAGTCTAACCATCTGACTTGGACGTGATCTCTGATATAACGAATCCTGGAACACAGACCAACAGTCTTGTTGGTCTAGAGCGACCCATATATATTTAACTAGTTCAGGTATACAGATACCGGTGACTTAATCCTAGTCAAAGTACCTCTCCATTTTGCATCACACAGGCGAGCAAATAGGCGACAAAATGACGAACCTCTAGACGATAGCATAAAGTTCGATACAAGAGGAATTACCTTATTTCGGAAAATCAACCATGAACATATGCCTCCAGGCAGGCTGCATAATACTGGGAAATAGTCTAGTTAGCTAACTAACTCACTAAGACACTGTATTTCCCTCAGAGAATCACAAGACGCAGTTGCGTCTGCTCGCTTCTTAAACCATTTCTAAACTGCCCCAACTGGGCGGAACACACAGAACGAACTCCCGGTTTTTGACATGCGCAGAACGACAATCTCTGAGTTGCCGTTCACAATAAGACGATTCGAAGAACATTCGAGATAAAAGTCTTACACAGTCGCGCCTTTTATGGTCATGAAAAGAAGCGTTAAGAAAGGTTTCAGACATCTACCATAGTTGACTGATACTACCAAATAAGGAGATGTGGTCACGCTTCGTTCAAGAAATTATAGACCGAACGTGTCTCTATACAAGAGAAGGCAACTCCTAACAAATTGTAGTCTCGATAACTCGGATTATGTCCCTTTGACCATAGAAAACATAATACACACTTCAGTCAAAAAAATGATCATACATATCAAAAAATGTTTATACAAACGAATTCCAAAATAAATTGTATTACTGTCATGTCTTTCCAGTTCACTTAATGCTTAACCATGGCCATTGGTGCAACAAAGAGTCTAATATGGGTAGCTATTATGTTTTCATGTTCAGCAAGAGTTTGGACAGCAGATCAGGTAAATCTTGACTTTGATCTATATTTTTGTGTCCATCTTACTAAATTTTTTTTTTTTTTTTTAAGCTTTAGTCATTCATTACATCCTTGTTTTTTTTAATTCAGGGTGTCCGAGAATTATTTACCGGATTATGAAGTTCAATAACTTTGTGCAGATATAAGTCTTACAAATAAATGTTATAGTTTTTTCAGCCTTAACCGAAGTAATTTTATTGGTCACATGAATTGAAATTCATATTCAAAATGAAAAGTTCAGGATACAGTTTTTCAGTATGTATCCATGGGGGGAGCCTTTGTAACACATACAATGTTCATCAAGTACACACACTGTCTTCTTCATCGGTTGCCATCTTCACTCCACAATGCAAGTTGTCAGGGGCATTACCAATAATCAGCTCAATGTTCGAAGTGTGTGTCCATTTTTAATTTTATTTATAATCCGGTAAATAATTTTTGGACGCCTGTATTCTTTCATTCTATGTTTTTTCTATTCTCATAGATTCTTCTCACTTACATGTCTGTTTATATTTTTATATTTCTAAACATTGACTGTTCCCCCTTCTGTAGGTCATTACCATTGGAGCGTCGCTTAGCTCAGAACGGATGGAGTATGAATTCAGGCAAGCTGTCAGTGCTTTGAATCGGAAGTTTGCCCACACACATCTCCTTTTCAACTCCACTTCCATTCTGATGAACAGTAATCCAATCCGCTCAGCCTTGGATATCTGTGACAAGTTACTGACACAGCATGTGTTCACAGTGGTGGCATCTCACCCAAATTCTACAGATCACTCGCCAATTTCTGTGTCCTACACATGTGGTTATTATTACATACCTGTGATTGGAATATCAGCTAGAGACTCAGCGTTTTCAGATGTGGTATGTTTGTTGTTGTCACAGGATATGTATTGGTGAAGGATGAAGTGGTTGAGAGTCAAAAGTACTTTTGGAGTAAAGGTTGTTTTACATGAACCTATGAAGAAGGTGAGAAGTTGAACATTTTTTTTTTAAAGACAAAGTATCCCGTTCAACCCTTGATGGTTTATAATTAGGATATATAATAAAAATTGAGGATAATAAAATTAGGTGAACACAGTTTGGCGATTGAGTGGGCATCAGGTTGAGAGAGAGTCATTTTCTGGATGTTGTAGACCCCCACGATGGGTTTGCGAAGCTTTAAGTTTATTTGTGGTAGGACCCACATGTAATTTGAAGATGCTGCGCCATGTTTGATTTTACTATAAGAATTCATTCAGGGGCTTGCAATGATGAACTAAGATTTAAATTTGAACTAAGTTTAGTCCTGGTATGAGGAGAGTGGCACAATGAAAAGTTATTGTATAGTCCGTTCGGAAATTCGTGCCCACAGAAAGCGTCAATTTTCTCCAAAACTGTTTGTTATATGGACATTGTAGCAAGTTTAATTTGCTGGGGAGGTTATGATGTTATACCTAAAAGGAAAGAAATCGGTGTCTTTGTTAACCGTGTGAGGTCAAGCACATGTAGGCCCCTGAGTCTAATAGATGATAATGATGTATTTGCAGGGAACCTAATGCTACCTCCCTAGATCTCACATCCGTTTTGTAGCATGTAATGTGATATGGTGAGCGGGGAGAAACGCGTCGTTTCAGGGACAATAAAACCACCACGAGATGGCCGATTACGCCCTTCGACAGTAGCTAAGAGTTACTCTCTTAACCGGGGAAAAGCAATACAAAGAAAATTAAATGCTTGGAATAGCCCACCTCATCTGACCATCAAGCAAACGAACAATGGTCAATGTTGCTCTTTTGAATTCCATAACAGCCAACACTACGAAATTTTCAAACGCACTTGCTTAGAGTACTACCGAAACTGTTCTATTGAAACTCGGAGCGATCAACTAGATGCTATTGTTGAGGACAAAATAAGCACCGACCTCCTCACAATACATCTGTATCACACAAGAGATAAAATTTTAGTTCAAGGAGCGACAGAGTGTGTACAGACATGGCTAGACGTCGAATTTTGTCACCTCCAAAGATCAGCTCTAGATAAGACCATGATTGTAACTGATCTTGCCTCTCCACCAACAATCACAGAAGACACGCCTGCCAACGTACAATCTCAGCTAACCATTGAAACCAGTCCACCTATCATCACTCCAATAATTGTGCAAACTGGAGAGGAATCCAACGAAAATGTTTCCCTTTCAAATGATAATATTCCGAAACGTACACTGGAACTAGCATCATCTACCCTTAATACAAATATACCTACAGATAATCCAGATCTAAATCACTCGCCCAGTGCACACGAGACACACCCATCATGCACCAAAGACACTGTTACTAAAAGAATAATGCCTATCCACAAACAGCTCCTAGCTATTGAGTACACTAAGGAGCAAGACAGCCCCGAAGTGCAAAGTCTAGTGGAGGGAACAGAGAAGCGCTGCTGTCAGGCGATGATTACCGTCCTTGAAAGTTCAGTGAGAAACATCATTGCTGAACTCAAACAAGACCTGGACAGCTCATTCAAAAGAGAACTTGACGCACTCAGGCATGAGGTCAAGTCTCTCAGACAAGAAAACACAAGGCTGATAAATAGAATAGACCAAATACAAGAAGCTTCAGACAGTAAAAACAAGAACGGTGGTGTCCAAAACCCTCAAATATCGGGTCATCCAATTACACCACAAACATCACCTGCTCCGTTACCCTCTCAACCTCAAACACCCGTTCCTGAAGACAAAATATGCCCACGACATCACAAGCTTGAAAACAGCCAACAGAATATTAAAAACAAAGAACGGAAAGAAACATCACCAAATAAGACTTACCCGATTGAGGTAAAAATTAGTCATCGTACTGAAAACCTACCAAGACAACCCACACAAGTAGATCCCGAAGCAACAACGGCAACGGAACATGAAAGAACACAACGACTGACACAAAAATCCGCTGAAGACCTCCAGCAAGAAGAACATCAATGGCACCAACAACACCGTCGTGCACGACCTCAGCCATCGCACCATCGAAACATACCTCACAACACGCATCACATCATTATTGGGGACTCACTGCTAAAAGGTATTCACAGTGACAGAATGTCAACAACGCCAGAGGACATTGTCACAGTAATACCACTACCAGGAGCTGGAATAGTGAAAACAACCAATGAAATCAGCTATCTCAACAGAAATACTAACATAAGGAAAACAACAGTACACGTAGGGATAAACGATAGCACAAATGGATACACCATTAACCCATTAGACATCTCCAGAATGATTGACAACATAAAACAAAAATTCCCAAACACCTCCATATTTATCTCGTCAATAATTCCACCCAGCTATGGTCAAGCACGCCAAACTGTAGATATCAACAACAAGGTGCTATATAATTTCTGCACTAAACATCACATTTCTTTCATAAACAACACACCTTTTTTCACATCAAAGTCAGGTGCACCAAAAAAGATGCTATATATAGATCAAGTCCACACTTCTAAGCTAGGGACGAGCTACCTAGCCAAAAATTTAAAGTTCCCCGAGAGGACTCACCACAAACACACATATTCGTCAGTCAGTGACACAAATTACACACTAAACTCAGTGAATCCACGCAGAACCCCTCATAACCACTCATCGTCATCCACAGGTAATACTAATATATCTAGCAAAGCTACACCTACTCCCATCCTCCACCCTAATCTTTATGACCAAATGTTTCCCCCATTACCCACACTACAGACACCCCCGCCACTACCTGCTCGACAGGCACAACTGGACAGATGGAAAGACTGGGCTACAAGTATGACCCGTTCTTCCTCTACATCAAGTAACCACAACACAGGAACTACAGCTAGGAAATTGGACTTTCTTCATCCTGTCTCTAGCCGCCAAGAATGCCACTCTCATAGTTCGTATGTGCTACATCAGCTTAGTAGGCAGTATAGCCCAGAAGTATTGATGCAGGCATTTCAGATGTCTTTATACGACTTTTCAGAAAAAAATTCAGCGCACAAACACCAAGCTGTTGCAGATAAACTCACTTAAAAGCTGTATTTCAAACCAGCTTGGAGCTTAGTTCCCAGATTGACGCCTTCTCTCCGACTGCACCTTTGTTTATTCGTGTTGAGGAAAATTAGGAAATCCTCATAAAATTAACAAGCGTGGACCTTTAACTGTCCCGAAAAGAGGAATTCTCTACATTGACTGTGGTTGAAGTCAAAATATTCCTGTGTGCCGCACTTTTTGCACAGATTAAGATACGGTAAACAGTGTCCACGGACTTTAGAGAAATCTATTGCAGTGTATATTTTATAACTTGTTTACAATTTTGTATTAACCATTGTGTACTAACTTTATTGCTTCTTACTCATTCCTACTCCCCTCATTCTTTCTTTCCTATTGACTATTATCATGTCCGATTGCAAAAACTCAAATCAAAATATAGGCAATATCACTAATTCATGGCTTAAACTATCAGGGCTTAAAATTGGTCATTTAAACATTTACCACCTGCTAGGTAAGCTTCCTGAAGTCTCCACCTCTCTCCAACAAAACTTCCACATATTTGGTTTTTCTGAAACCCGTCTCAATGACAAAATTACAGATGAAGAAATTAGGATTAATGGATTGACCACCATTCGCAGGGATCCTAACAGACAACATGAAACAGGGCTAGTTATATACATCTCAACATCTCTTCAGTACAGACGCCGTGATGATCTAGAACATACTGGCATTGAATGTATATGGCTGGAAATAAAACTCCCCAACCTGACCCCCGTTTTAATTGGTTACCTGTACCGAAACCCTAGCTCTTCTGCTGTATGGTTTGACACATTCTCACGAATGATGGACAACGTTTGGGCTTCTTCGAAGGAAATTATTCTACTGGGAGATTTCAATATTGACCTTTACAAATCGAACAACACGTGGAATGATATCACCATCTCATACAACCTCACACAGTTAGTCAATCAACCCACGAGAGTAACAGATTCATCATCTACACTAATTGATCATATCTATATGACCTGCCCAGAAAAACATTGTAGAATGCACAGTTTACACGGACAGCATTAAGTGACCACTATCCTATTTGCTGTACCTGGACGAGAAAAGGGTTCAAAGCACCTAAAACGGAACATATCACAGTCCATTACAGGGATTTCAAAAACTTTAACCTTCAATTATTCCTACAAGACCTACAAATATCCCCTCTCTCATACGTGTACCAACTTCCCTATCCAGAAGAAGCCATAACATACTGGACACAAACTTTTAACAATGTATTCGACAAACATGTTCCTATAAAGCAAGTTCGTGTTAAAAAATATCAGAAAGACCCCATGGATAACAAACGAAATATTATCAACAATGAGAGAGCGGGACGAAGCACATAAGCTCAAAGATTTCAGCAGGTATCGGATGCTTAGAAACAAAGTACAATACCTCATTCGTCAGGAAAAAGAAACTACATTTCAGAAAGATGATTCAAGACAAAGCAAACAGTAAAGAAGTCTGGGCAGCCATTAGAACACTAACACACAAAACAAAGTCACTAAACTCTTTACCAAAAAGCTGCTCCCTCACGGCTACTCATTTTAGTAACCACTTCAAAACAGAAATTAACCATCTCAAATCGACACTAAAGCCAATGGACTGCGATATTAGTAAACTGACCGCCTTCTGCAACACTGAACATACCATAACAGATCTTAGAGATATTCCTTTTCTAACAGTACACGAAGTTCTCAAATATATCTTGGCATTAAAAAACAACAATTCATCTGGTCTTGATGGTATCAGCAATAAGATTCTACGTTACGCTGCACCCATCATTTGCGACTCCTTAACCTATGTGTACAATCAATGTATTGCACACAACTACTTTCCCAGAGCATTTAAATCTGCCAAAGTGTATCCTCTCTATAAATCTGGCTCACATAGCGATCCCAACAGTTACAGACCAATATCCCTTCTATCATCTCTTTCAAAACCACTAGAGAAACACATTTACAACACCACATTTCAACACTTAACAACAAACAAACTGCTCATTGAGAGCCAGTCAGGTTTCAGACCCAAACGTTCCTGTCACACAGCTCTCACCAAAATGGCAGATAACTGGCTGTCGAACGTAAATGATGGGAAAATTGGTGGTGCTGTTTTTGTTGACTTCAAAAAAGCATTTGACATGATTGACCACACTATCTTGGTTCAAAAGTTGGAAACCCTCAGAATAGGCCCTAATCCACTAAAAATCATAAAATCATTCCTGGGAGATCGACAACAGTTAGTGCTTCACAACAACTCGACATCAGATTTCTCGAAGATAGATACAGGAGTACCGCAGGGTTCTATTCTTGGGCCCCTACTCTTCGCAATGTTCATCAACGACCTACCACTACATCTAAAATATTCAACATGTGACCTCTTTGCAGATGATTGTACTATCTACACTAGTGACAACGACTGCGTGGCACTTGAAATGACTCTTCAATGCGATGTAGACAATCTAACAAAATGGAGTAATATGAATCGTATGCCATTAAACACAGCAAAAACGAAATCTATGTTGATTACCACCAGACAGAAACTCCTAAACTGCACCAAAAGATCGCTACAGGTACACGCGGAATCAATACAAATTGAACATGTAACAGAACACAAAGTTCTAGGAATCACGATTGACCAGCACTTAACGTGGAACTCCCATGTACGGAATTTAACCAAACACTTAGCTCAAAAGACATACCAGCTAGCCAAAATAAAACACTTCTTAGACGCAGACACTAGACTATTGTTCTACACCTCACATATACAGACACATCTAGATTACTGCTCTACACTATGGGATGGTTGCCCTGCTTCCACCTCAAAGAGACTGCACTCCCTGCATAAGAGAGCAATACGTCTGATCACCGATAACACTGGCTAACAAAAAAAAATTTTTTTTTTCTTTCTCTAACATTTCTATGTTTTTCTGGTCAATTTTAATGCGCTGTTTTTAAATCTGCAAACCGTTTTTCTCTATCAGGTCGGGATCTCTAGAAATACGCAATTGAAGTTTTTTAACAACGCATACAGTATTACATCATCATTTGTACAAGAAGTATAACAGTTATGAAGGCTTGAATTTCTTTGCAGTCGACTTTCGTCGGTGAATGGCATGTGGTACATCACGATGAAGCATCCAACAATAATCGGCAAGCATGGTCACACTCCACCGTCCTTGATAACGTGACTCCATTACGGCGATATCTTGATGGAATCGTTCTCCATGTTCATCGCTGACTTCGCCAAGGTTGTCAGGGAAAAAGTCAAGATGCGAATCGAGCAAATGGATTTTGAGGGACATGTTACAGCCCATAATTCTGTATGCATCTATGCACTGCTTAACAATATGCACATAGTCGACAGATTTGTGATTTCCCAGAAAGTTATCGACGATCGATTTGAATGCCATCCATGCGCGAAGTTCACTACCATGTAACAAGTTCTCGAATTGTTTGTCTGCAATAACTTTCCTAATCTGAGGTCCTACAAAGATACCTTCCTTTATCTTTGCATCGCTAATTTGCGGAAACTTTTCTCGAAGATAAGTGAAAGCTTTGCTCGTTTTATGTAACGCTTTTACGAAATTCTTCATGAGCCCCAACTTTATATGTAACGGTGGTAAAATGATGCTGTCTTTGTTAACTAATGGCTCGTGTATTACATTTTTATGCCCGAGCTGCATACGATCCCTGATAGGCCACACCTTTCTTGCATAATGTTCCTGTCTGTTGCGGCTGTCCCATTCACATAGGAAGCAACAAAATTTAGTATACCCAGTCTGCATGCCCGTGAGAATTTCAATGACCTTTAGGTCTCCACAAATCCGCCATTGGTAGTCATTGTACTTTATTTTTGCCAAAAGTATAGCCATATTATCATAAGTTTCTTTCATATGAACAGAGTAGGCGACTGGAATTGATGAAAATAAATTTCCATTATGCAATAACACGGCTTTTAGACTAGTCTTGGAAGAGTCGATGAAAAGTCGCCATTCGTTGACTATGTGCTCATGACCGAGGTGCACCATTAGACCTTTTACATCTTTGCAATAGCAAATGTCATCATCCATCTCAAAGTATTGAACAAGTTCTCTGTGTCTATGACGAAATTTAGATATCGGAATATTGGGCGCTAAAAGATTCCATTCTTTGAGTCGCGAACCGAGTAATTCTGCTTGTCCTTTGGTGAGAGCGAGATCACGTATTAGATCTGAAAGTTCTGAATGGTTAATTAAGTGAACACCATCATTCACCGGTATATAATCCGAGTCAGAATTAGTTTCTAAAGCAGGTAAACTATCACTTTCTGATGGTTCATTCACGTCCAACGGGTATTGTTCTGGTGGAACTGGGATCGGACACGTGATTGGATCATGAGGCACTGGTTTTGAAACCGATTCAATATTTGGATAAACCACAGACTTTCTAGTTTTAAAAGTGAAACCATAGATATTTGTCAAGCAGAAGTAACAATCAGTAGCGTGATTTGTCGGTTCACGCCATATTACTGGCACTCCAAAAGGCATCGACTTATGCTTCGGCGATTTTCGTAACCAACCTGCCAATGTATTTGCACAAGTCGAACAAACTGCATTTGGCTTCCAAGATTTATTTGCATCATCAACTTTCGAATCGAAATAAAGTTCATATGCTTTCTTTAGCAATGGTGTAAAGTTTTTCTGGTGAACAAGATCGGTAAAATATCCGCACACGTAACAGAACAGATCAGCCGAATTTCTACAACTTCTAGAAGCCATATTTCACTCAGAAATATTTCAAAATACAGTAACTATTTGAAATATAACGTAACATATATCATGCATCTTTTAGCAGTATAAAAAGTAGAATTATTTTGCATTTTATTAATTTTTAAAAAGTTATATAGTAAAAATGAAACGGAGCAAATAACGGTTTCCCAAAAATATATTTATTCACAAATATCTTAAGAATCCGACGTGATAGAGATAAACGGATTTCAAATTTGAAATCAGCGCAAGAAACTGACCTAAGAACACTTATTCTTATATAAGAAAGAAAAATGTTGTTTGTCAGTGTAATCGCACGATATCACACACAAGGACAGGAAAAGAACCCACAATACTGTCCCTGAAAAAACGTCTTCTCTACAACAAAGCCAAGCTGACCCACGCAATTCTATCAAACAATGCTCCGCCGTACCTACGATCATTGTTTCAAACCAGTAGAAGAGAGGGACTACAATTACACCAGTTACGTCTGCCCAAACCTAGGATCGACCTGTTCAAACAGAGTCTAGCCTACTCTGGAGCCTACTTATGGAACAGCCTTCCACACCACCTAAAAAAGCCTACCTACACAATATTCATTTAACAAAGCACTTTTCAAACACTTCCTAAACACTGATTATCTACCCCCATAGAAACATCATTTGCCTGTCAACATCTCATCCATAGGTCAACATTTCTTTTCCTCTTCCGCTAGTTTTTAATGGGAATAATTTGTTTTATATCCATGTAATACTATTATATAATGTAATGTATGTGAGAATGTACCCGCATACCACTGTACTTTAGAGATGTGAATGTTTCCGTTTTTTTTTTAAACTGCTGAAAGACTTTTTCTGTTACAGAAGTGCGCAAGAAAGTGTTATTATTATTATTTCAATTTCCGCCAAGAATGTATGGATGTAAGCGAGAATGTGTTTTTGTAATTCTTGTATTGAGGATTGATGACACATTCAAAAATACTACAGATTAGACGTTTTGACCGCATAAGTGAGTGTCGGTATACATAACTTATTTATTTATTGTTTTGTTTATATTATTTTATTTTTTATTATTATTATTTTTCTTCAGTCACTATCTTGTTTATTTAAAAAAAAAAAAAAAACAACCTAGGCTACTCATTTTTTATTATGATTGTATACTGTAAATGAATGCTGTTATGTTAACTTTATAATGTTGCATGCCTTTAAATTAATGCTTAAAGTAATATGTGGGAATAAAAGGGTATAGTATGCAAGATTAATGAGAGTGAAAGGGCAGAATGTTAGACGGGCCTGCGCGCCCAATTCTCAACCCTTCGAAAATAAAGTTTGTTCGTTCGTTCGTTCGTTCACACGGTCACTATTTTGGCTCTGGTGTATGATGTACCTAATGTCTAGGGGAGAAATGAAAATGATGGTACATAAACACAAAACATTTTAACTCACTATAAGGAACTGAAGAAAACAGTGGTTAAGGTTTTTCTTTAAAATTGAATATTTTCTTTTTACAATTTAATCTGCCTGTCCCGCCATCTCTTTTGGACAGGTCTTTGAAAATGAGGAAAAGGTAGTTTACATAAAAAGGATTAACTAAAATGTGTGGACTCTTTGTCCAATAAGTATAATGTCACTCTATCTCTCCTGTTGGTGTATTCACAGATTACAACTTTATTATCTAATAGTGTTTGTCATTTGTTAGAAGGGGCTGTAGTTTCATCACGCCCCATAACATCCTGGGTATGATTGAAAATACCAAAGTTTATTGTAACTGAAGTGTCAGATATACCCAGATGCTAACACATCACCTGGGATTCTTTGTAGAAGGATAATTCAGTATGTCGTTGCAGAAAATATAGATATCTCAACACGCACAAGCTCCTCCAGCTATCTGCTGACAGCATAAACGTTTTACCGGAGACTTGTTGGCGTTACACTCACTCATCAGGTTTCCTGTCACCGGCTGGTAACAGGAAATAAAACCTCTGCAATAAAAAGACACCCTGGCCTTTTTATATCTGATCACACTTTATTATTATTATTTACATACGGTGGAATGGGGTCAGCCTCGCGTGCATACAGGTGCACTCGCCCCTAATTGTATATGACTCACACCTTGCTGTGACCACACCTCAGGTCTCTATGCAGATACGCCACTGTACTTTTACATAGTTTTCCTCAATACAATAACGTGGAGTAACCACATTTCCTTTTGTATGATTTGCTCTTCTTTTTTAAATTAAAAACGCTCCAGGCATGTTGAACAGTGTTCATGGAACATGGAGGCTTACTAACATATTCTAATACAATAATATTAAAACAAAATCATGACAATATACAACAGTTAGATACAGTTCAATGTGAGGACTCAACAATGTCTGCTCCTGGCATGTCCTTCACTTTTCCCAATAGCAGTATCTAACTTTGGCAGTTGTAATAAACATATTAATACAGAAAGCATTCTTACCACAATTTCACAGAAATATATAACAAATAACGCTGACTTGCAAAGAATGGCCTCAGTTTTTCTCTGCCCTGCCCAGACTGCGAATTAATTCTTTATTTTATAAATTAACACAGCTGATCTCAGCGTATTTGATAGAAAAAGTTTTAGTCAACAGGCGATGAGCATTGAAAGCTTTTTGCTAATATCTATTAGTACTGGCCAATGGAAAACTTGCGACTACCAGAATTCAAATGTAGTTTTTGAAAAACAAAAACAATTCCAAACAACTCTGTGTCTGGTAGTCGATTGGTCAGTCTGCGTTAGTTATGCCAATACAAAAAGATGTTTAGTTTTGGTTAACATTTACCTACCGCTCCCCTTTCCTCCTATACTCTTTTTACCCAATCGGATTTGAATTTACTCCAATGCCTCTTTCTAAGCTGGCGTCCCCACTAACGTTATGAAAAAAACAAGCAGGAACCACAGTCTGTCCGTCTTAGTGTTACTAGACATATAGTATTATCTCAATAACTTGGCTAATAATTGGACTACCATATATTTTAAAACATATTTGGGCTCAGGAGATACTAAGCTATAATAATATATGATTTTTATGGTCAGTTTCATTATGGTTTAGATTTTCAATTTTGTCACTGTCAATCGTCAAATAAAAATTTTACACAAGTCGGCCATCTTCCCCCTCTCATCTCTCTCTAGCATTTTTATTCAAATAACTAACTTGTTTGAGTGACGTCAGAAATACATTACTCGGCGAGAATTTAAACTGTCTGTGTGTATATATCATCGGGCCAATCCCACTGTGTGTCAAGCGAAGCGGGGTTTTGCGCGGCGGGTGTTAGAATTGGCGTTAATTATTACTGCCATCTCGTGTTACACTACCAAACAATGTCAGAATCACTACAATTAAAGGCGTTAAAGTTAAAGTATTACGTTAATTCAGACAGTAGTTTGGCAGCACATTTCTGGCAGATCGTTAATTATAAGTCTTGCCGCAGTCTCTATCAGATCGGGCAAAAAATGTTTAAAAATGTTTATTGTACGTCACAAGGAAAGCGAGTAGGTTTATACGGCGGGGGATCGTTTTAAAAGCATTACCATGGCACCACAAAATTCAGCGTTGATGCTGGCGTGTGAGATGCTTATAGTCAGACACATACGGGGCGGGATTATTTATTATCATAGGACTAAAATCTTACTGAAATGAGCGATTATCTCGCAGATTTTACTACACACCTCCCGTCCTAAAAAACATGCATTCATTTGCAGGTTATAATCTGCGAGGAGATAACTTAGCTCAAATGAAGTCTTACGCGTTTTTCTGATCTTCAATCATAAAGGATGGCTACTCAAAAAGTCTGCACCGACGTTCTGAGGGCCGGGGAATATATTCAATCAGAAATGAGTATGGCTGTAATAATAATGACCATACTTAATAATCTGGAATTTTTCATGCTTGGCTTGTGACAGGAATACGAGAGGTGAATGATCCGTTTGGACCACAAATGTCCTGCCATATAGATCAATCTGGAATTTTTGTATAGCCCATATCAAAGCTAGACATTCCTTTTCACTTGTTGAATAATTTTTTTTCCGCTTTGTTCAACTTGCGGCTTGCATAAGCGACTGGGTTCAAATTTTCCATCTTGTGAGGAGGACCTTTGCAACAATGTAGCGCCCAGGCCCACATTGCTTGCAGTCACTTCTCACGATAAATTTCTTGATTCAAGTCAGGCAATTGTAATACTGGCCTGCTTGTGGAGTTTTTTTCTTTTTAACTCCTGGTAAGCCAATTCACACTGTGCGGACCAATTTATTGTATCAGGTTGACCTTTGCGAGTTAAATCCGTCAGAGGAGCACATATAGAGTTTAAAATGTTTAATGTACTTTTGGTAGAACCCACACAATGACACGAAAGATCGCCCATCTTTCTTTGTTTGTGGTCTAGTTGCTCTTTTCAATTTTTTTAGATTCCTGGGGTCAGGGGTCATGCTACCCTGATGTACAGTATGTCCCAAGAATTCCAACTCTTTACAACCAATACAACACTTTGTTGGTCTAGCGGTCAAGTTAGCCCCTCTGCGTCTATCAACCAGCATATTCAAAGAGGTAACGTGTTCCTCAAATGTTTCCGTAGCAATGAGGATATCATCCATCAAATTCGAAATACATGGATTTTTCAGGGGATCCAACAATTTTTGCATCATCCTAGAAAACACACTCGGGGAATTTTTCAACCCAAACAGTAACATATTGAACTCATAGTGACCTTCCGAGGTACTAAAGGCTAAATAAGGTCGAACCTCAGGCTTTACTGGAATTTGATAATAGCCTTTGCTAAGATCCACCTTAGAAAAATATTTTGTCTTGTTCAGCCTGGCAAATAGTTGAGTAGTATCAGGTAAAATGGATCCACCTGACCTTCTGTGACAGCATTCAGTTTTCCTGTTAATCTATGCACAGTCTATGTTCTCCGAGGGTTTCCGCAACAAAACCACACGGGAACTATAAGGAGACTCACTGTGAGAAATAATTCCTCCTTGTAACAAATAATCTATCTCCTCCTTCAAAGCTTTTTCCTTAGCGAAAGGAATAGAATAGGGCCTCATACAGATGGGTGCTGGGTCTAGTAGTTTCATATCATATTCCAACAAATTTGTGTGCCCCGGTTTATCCGTTAACACATCTGTATGTTTCTCAAGGACCTGTTGAAACCTTCTCCCTCTGTCCTTTTGTCAGGTGATTTACTGATCTTCACCTGTGCAAACGTTCACTGGTTTTCAGTGGATATTCTAATGAGGTGAGCGGGTCATTTTTTTCATTTTGGTTGCGATAGACAAGGCCATTAGGTGTGTTCCTTCCTGGATTTTGTCTGTCCAGATATTTCTTCAAAGGTTCACATGATAGACTTTTTCCTTCCCTTTTTGTCTATCTTATAATTGTTCTGGATACCTTTTCCAAAACTGTATACGGACCTTGCCATCCGATCTGAAGTTTATTGTTGCTGCCGGGCAATAGAAGGAAGCACCTTCTCCCCTACAGCAAGCTCCCTATCCTTCGCTTTCTTATTATAATAAGCAGCATGCTTTTTCCTGGCTTGTCTCAAATTATCATTTGCAGTTTCCAACTAGTTTTTTAAACGAGTTGTCAGTTTGTTTGTTCACATATTTGATATGATGAGGTAACAGTCTCCTCTGCCCTCCCATCTGTCCAGGTCCTTAACAAGTTACATATGGACTTTTAATTTTTCTGACATATTTTTCATAACACTAGAAGCCTTGTGTTGAGGGACGTTTCTTCCTTTTGTCATCACACAAAAATCTACCACTACCTATTCGTTTCCTGGGGTTTTCTCCCCACTTTAAAATTCCTTGTGAGAGATCTTCTCTCTCTTTTACACCTTCACCCCAGTTCACATAAGTCCAACCCCAACAAACCCCCCCTGAGGGATTGTCGGCTTATTCTGGGGTTAAAACCACTTTTGGCCCTCAAACACAGAGTTGCCATTCTAACACATTCAAGTGAAGACTGGGTGTGTGGAAAATGGGGGCTCCCATTCTACGTTGGTCTACTTTATTACAATTATTTTTATTTCCATGCCTAAGGGGTTTGCCCGCGTGGCATGTCTAGGTCCTGCACAGTTTTCCCCACTTGTGGGTGTTCCCTCATGAAATATGCCGCAGCTTCTACGAAATTCTCAATAACTATCTTTACATCTGGCCAGTAATATTTTTGCGAAAACCTTTTGGCAGATGGTACCTACTTTCTCCGTGGTCCCCCATCTTTTCCAACATGTAAACTCCTTATTACGTTGAGGCCCTAAAACATCTTGGGATAGTACCAGTTGTCCGTGACCCTTTTTTTTGAAACCAGTTCCGGCCTTCCTATATAACAATTACTTTAATTCTTCAGATAAAATTCTCCTTTATTAGGAGGTGTATGTAATGGCAGGTACGCAATTTTTGAAAGCACTGCTTCAGTGACCTATCTTGAGCCTGTGCCTTCCTCATCTCCTCTGGATGAGTTATTTTATAGGTTCAATCTTCTTCCTTATCTGGATTGTGGATCGATGGGTCTGGATGGCGATCTGCCAAGGACATAAACAGGCCACATCTCTTGGATTCCCCAAGTAGACATAACGACACCCCAATATCAGAGGGTAGATGGGTGCGTCGATCACTGCTGCTGTGATTACACCTTCCCCACATAGCGAGTTTTCACATTTAAATTCTTGCCAATGGGAAGTGTCATGAGTGGTATGTCCTTGGTCGCCCCCTTGTATCTTCTCCACTCCAGTTACTTTTCTGTGGTATACTGATCTGGATCGTTCACCAAGTGCGAGCTCACGACAGAATCAAAATCTAAACCGGTATCATTTGAGGCACCTAATGGTGACAAATCATTGCATACAACATCATCACATAAACTGGGGCGGGGTGGGTGGATGTGGTAAGGTTGTTTGGCCGGGGGTTTCTGCCTATGGGGTTTCCACAGCAGGTTTTTTGCCCCTCTTTTAACGTGACATGTTTGTTCGTCGTGATTTTTCGTCGTTTTTATAGGCAATCTATGTCACCAACGGAGGGCGGGTTTTTACTTTTTACTAAAATTTGGATGTAATGTTGTGTGATTCATGGTCCCATCAACCCTCCTTTTACTGGGAGATATCTAATTGGTTGATAATTGTCACTCAACTTGATGTCGGGTGATGGTTTTTTGCTGGTCATTAATTTGAATTCGGGTTCATGTGTCATTGAAATGTGGGTGTTAGGGGTCCCCTTTACCTCCCTGTTTTGTTATCAAATTTGCTTAATCAAGTTTCGCGTGTGGCGAGGCTTAAAATCCGAAGGTTGTTGAGGCTGTTTACCCTCTTTTGGCACTCCTTAATAACTTTTTACTGGTATCCTGTTTACAAGTTTTTTTAGGGAGCTATAACTAGGCCCTCCCCTCCACAGCCCTGCATTATCTACCCCGCCGTCACCAAACACTTTCATACCGACACCTTTTCTGGTCATTGAAAATGTCTGAGGTTTAGCCGCCGTGGGCCTCATCTCGAGGGCCTATCGGTATTGGCGGCTTATACCTTCCTCCATTGTAAAAATTTAAGGGGGGGTTTTCCGGGCCCAAAGATAGTCCCCTTATTTTATCCATATAAAGTTTCCCTAATCCGGTTTCCGCCCGGGTCTGCCACGCAGCATACTGTGCCCCTAGGGCGTCACCACTGCCACACCCCCTGACCTCGAATGACCCATCCACTGGATAGGCCACTCACCCAGCCTCCCACCCCCCGCTAATAATCCTGTGTGTAACTTTTCTGTCAAGCGCTCCCAAGGATTCTCGACTCCTGTCTAGCTTCTTTTCCGCGTATTCCATACCTCTTTGAAGAATTCTTGCGTTTTCCACTTCAAAGTAAACAAAGCCCCACTGAGTTGTCCATAAATATATTAGCGTCACCTAAACCCGTAAGCATTTCGGATTGAAGATTCCCTAATCGTTCTCGAATAGAGATTCTTGTAATAGGCGGAAGAATGGAAAATATCTTCCACACGATCGGGGTTACAGCTCCAGCCTGGCCTATTCACTAATATATTTTTCAGATTCTATAATAATACTGACAAGTACTTTTTTAATTATTCTTAAAATAACAAAAAGAGCCTTAGCTCAAAAAACATGTCTAGTTCTCCTTGGTTCATCCCCTGGCTCATTTTTTTCTAACAAAAAGAAAAAAAAAAATTCTAGAGGGACTGTTTCCCCGAAAGGGGACCTTGATGACAAACTCTTTACACCCCATCTTTCTCTTTTTTTAATCTAAACCATTTTTAAGTCTTAGGTGGCTAGATGCATGAGACTATTGAATACTGCTCAAATTGGAACCCATGAATGTCATATTCCTTTTTTTGACCAGATTTGGGGAACTTTGCCCAGGGATTTAACTTTCGGGTCTAACCCAAATTATCAAAGAGTGCCCGATGTGACCGCCGTGGCAAAAATTATCGAATGTCCATATTTTAGGCCTGCGCAAACCTGGGATAAACCCCAAAACGGGTTAGACCCTTTGGTGGGGGAGACTAGCATTCCCACGCCAAATCAAGAGCTGTAGCTCACTGTCCGCTGAAGGGGGGGGCTCCTAGCAATCAGATGCAGTGACTCGCTCAGACAGTTTAGGCCTGTGTCCGCTTATGGTAGTCCCCTTTAGGGGTTTCGCAGGGACTTCATGGTCTGTTCCCTACTGTACATTTGTTATTTTACCCTTTCAATGGTCCCTCCTGCGGCTAGTTCATGGATAGTCATCTCTCCCTGCTTCTGTTCCCTTTTTTTAACGTTCTGGCCGTCACCTTCGTGTACCAGGCTATTTTCTCTTCCAAAATTTTCTCGAAGACTCCGAAATTGGGGTTGTTCTCCCTTCAAAATTGGGAAAGAAGGGCCCTGACTTGGGAGGCGGCATTTCACTCCCCTGAGATCTATCAGCACTTCAGTAAGGCCCCGGGGCGCATGATTGGTAACAGCCAGCGGATGGGAGGACCTTTATAATTTAGTTCCACCTGTCAACAATCTTTGTTAAACTCTTGATAATTTTGCCACTGGTTTGAAGAGGGGGTGTAGTCTTGACCTATTTCCTAAGATCACTCCTTAGTCTCAGTACGAGCCTCTTTAATTCTTTAACATAGGCATTTTCACCTGGCCTCCCGCTAACCTATCAGTCCCCCCTCTAATTCCCCTCCCCTACACCAAAGTCAAAACTTGGACCCATGACCGAGGTGACGTGAGTAATCCCTAATCCTTCGCGTAGTCAATCGAAAGGGACTCTGGCACCCCCCCCTACGCAGCCCTGGGCGGCTGTTTGCTAATTAGTCTGCCACAGCTCGCCAGAAGGCGAAAACTTGGCCAAATCTACAAATCCTGGCCATTCCTGAAAATTACAAAATGTTACCTAAGCCTCTTTAATTTCCTAAAATATTATTGCAAATTTACTTAATTAATTCCAGGTTCTGACACTTCAGGGTATTAAATTCCTCAAGGGTTGCAGCTGTCCACTCGTAGGCATTGAGTACAATACGACTGGTGATTACCAGGTTGTGAAGGGGGTGGAGAATAGCGTGGGGTGGGGGCCACTGCTAAGAGCAGACCTACTAGAATGTATGGGGCACTAGACTTGGCTGAGAGAGGAATTCTAATCCCGGGACCATGCCTACAATATATGTTCGGAATGTTCAATTTTGATGGGCGAGGTTGGCGCGGGCACGGTAGGAGTGCAAACAAAAACGTTACCGTCAGGCGGTTCTAAGATGTTATCAACAGACACTCATAAAGGAAAGACATACACGGGGATCAGTGGAGGGACACGTAGGACCGGGAACTGTTTGACGTTTTGAAATGAAAACTGTCCGGGGGTTGATGGTTTGTTAGACATGTTGATCATTGTACTGCGTTGTGTGGGGGGGGCGTGGTGGCTCAGGGGCGGAGCACAATATAAGGCCCAATCACTGAATTCTATATCTAGATACTCTTCTGACACTCTCCGCTCCTCATTACTGGACTCTAATGTCGCGTCGGGCCTAAGGGGCTGTGTCCGATGGTCGCTGAAGGGTTCGTTAATTGTCGTAGGTACGACGTCGGGTCACTCGCGGTCGACTGTGGGGGCTTACCTGGGGCTGGGGGGGGGATTAGGGTTTAGTATGTGCGTACCTGTCGTGATAGTGGTGTCAATTGTCGGATTTGGGTGTTTTGTTTTTGTTATGCGTACCCCCCCAATTTCACGTAGCGGCCCTGCCTACATGTGTTTATTATGATAGTATATCATACTTGTTTAAGTCAATGTTAGTTGTGTGCGCTGTATAATATGGGCGTAATCAATAGTATTTGTATTTTTGATTGTTGTTATACACGTTGGGGTATTTATTGGGGGGTCGCCAACGACAGTTACCTTCCATAGTTGGGGTATTGGTGGGGTGTTTTCTTGTTTTTTAAAAGGGATATTTTTTTTTTTATCTTGTTTGTAACTTTTGTATTAGGAGGTCACCGGCACACACTTGCTCGTTGGGTATGCTGGTAGGGGTTTTTGTGGTTTTTTGGTTGGGTGGGTGTGTGTTGCTGTGTGTTGGATTGGGGTTGGATTGTTGGGGTGTATAGTTGTATATGGGAGTGGTTTGTGTGTGTGTAAGGATTGAGGTGTAGTTTGTACTCTGGTATAGTTGGAAAAGTGTTTGTGTGTGATATGAAATAGTATAATATTCTCATGAGGTGGGTTTAATCTTTTGTTGGGGGTGTATGTTGGGGGAGGTTTGTATAGGGTTTTGGTGAGGATTTTGGAAATTTTGTATTTTTAAGAAATGTTTTTGTTTTTTTTTGGTGAATGTGTTGGATGTTTTGGGAATTTGGGGAGTTTTTTTGGTGAAAGTTTGGTGAAATTGTTTAGGGTGGGTGGGGAGGTTGTTGGGTATTAGGCGGGGGGGTGAGGTTTATTTTGGGTTGTATATGGTTGTGTATGTGTTTAATGGAGGGAAGGGGGAGTTGGTGGGGGGGTGGTGGGGGAGTGGTGGGGGGGGAGGGGGGTGATGGGTGGGGGAGGGGTAAAGATAGGTGGGGGAATCTAGACACAATTCAATATCTAATGGCTTATGCAGGGGGTGGGACGGCGGCGTTGGTGGGGTTCTTTTTTTTGTAATTTTGGGTAGCGGGTATCGGTCTCGTGGGGGTATTGAAGATGACATAGATTATACACATGTGGCTTTATCATAACCGGGTTTCTTTGTAGTTGGTTATATTCAGTATGTGGCCGGTTAGGGTGACAGAAAATTGAATTTCATTGTAAATTTATAGGGATATATTTTTATTGAAATTACCAAAATAACCGTGACAAGATACTCCCATAGACTATATGCTCCTGACAAGATTTATAACGTAGCTGTTAGCGTACAGTGGTCGCCGGGGGGGGGAATGGTATAGATAGATAGGATCGGGGGGCCCTGTCTCAGGATCTGGGTATCATACGTTGGCTGGTAAACTAACAGGAAATTTTACCTTTTGCAGAATAAAATATGACCACCTTTATTCTGTGTTCTGTCCTCAGCAAAGGTCTGATCATTAGTGGGTATCATTTTTTTTCTGTTTTTTAAAGTTTACTTGAGAGATATATTATACGGTTTGTATAAATGTCAAAGCCCACCTTCCATCGCGTTTTTTGTTTTTGTGGGTGACATACAGCGTGCATTCTCATTCGCCCCCTTATTTTTATATGACTCACACCTTGCTGTGACCAACACATCAGGTTCTCTATGCAGATACCGCCTAATGTTTACTTTTTACATGTTTTCCTCATTACAATATCGTGGGTAACCCCACATTTCCTTTTGCTTTATGATTTTGCTCTTCTTTTTTAAATTATTAACGATCTCCAGGGCACATCATGTTTTGAACACGTGTTCATCGGAACACGGAAGGAAAATGAAAATGATGTGAAAGGTAGGTGGAGTTAGGGAACCATGCAGGCGAAAGGCGACGAGAGTTGACTAACATATTCTAAAACAATAATATTTTTAAAACCAATATTAACATGACTATATACAACAGTCTAGTAAGAGCAGTCAATGTGAGGACTCTAGTGTACGACAATGTTCTGCTCCTGGCCATTGTCCTTCCACTTTTTCCCAATAAATAGCAGTTTAGTAGTATCTAACTTTGGCAGTTGGTTAGTTCAGTTTAGAGTTGTATGTTAAGTTTGTGAGTTAGTTTGTTAATAAAACATTTAATTACATTTATAAAGCATTCT
>JAMPIV010006004.1:0-12553 GCA_024509875.1 Oreohelix idahoensis
AGCAAGCAACCGTAGCAATATTTTCTTCGTAGGTTTCCGATGCAATTAATATGTCATCCATGAAATTATGGATATGGGGACTTTGCAAAGGTTCTAGAAGCTTCCTCATCATCCTGGTGAACACTCCTGGTGCGTTATGCAATCCGAACGGCATCACATTAAATGTGTAATGCCCTTCACTAGTGCTGAAAGCTAACAAAGGTTTAATTTCCTCCTTGACTGGTATTTGATAATAACCTTTACTGAGGTCAATCTTGGAGAAAATCTTTGCTTTGCTGAGCTTGGTGAACAACTCAGAAACAGTTTGGAGAGGTTCGGGCTGGAATTCCGTTACAGCGTTTAGCAGCCGGTAATCTATACACAGCCGAACTTCCTTATTGGGCTTCTGCAACAGCACTACACTGGAACTGTAAGTAGATGTGGACTCACTGATAATTCCTGCCTTACGCAGTTTGTCTATTTCTCCGCGAAGTGCATCAGCTTTAGCGTACGGGATGGGGTAAACTCTGGTTCGAACAGGGATCTCGTTTGTTAATTTCCTATCAAATTCAATGAGATTTGTTCGACCAGGTACATCCGTTAAGACTGCACTGTACTGTTTTAGTAGCGCCCTGGTTTCTATTTGTTGTTCTGGTGAGAGATTAACGGGAAATTCATCGCGCTTTAGAATGTTATTTGATTTTTCGGTATATTACATGTTTTTTTCTTTCATACAGAGTGATCGTAACCTGCGATCCCTGCAATAAAGAAATCATCTTAAAACTTCCAGACATATTGATGAAAGATTTTAAATTTAATCTTGTGGCTGTCCGATGCGGCCTAGCTATCATAATTACATGAAAGAAAGCCTACCCAAGAATATTTAGAAAGAAACCATCAAATTAAATTACAATCTGTAAGATAAACTGGAAGATGAACAGTGCCAGTAGCGATATTTTATTTACTACCCTACTGTGAGAGAGTACCTATTTACCTGAACTGTGACTGAGCCTAGTTTTTCCTCACGGGATTAAAAACCTACCGGTCAGTTGCTATCACCACGCCTTGAAGGAATTTTACCTCCAGCAGCGAAATTAAAGAGACCACTCCATCCTCACCCCTGTATTGAACTGTGTCAGTGCCATCCCATAGACTCCTTTTTATATAATAAAACACAAGAACTCTTAGGCTTCAAGTCCTGCGATAAGTGGGAATATTTGCTATCAGCAAACCTCGCTACATCTGGGGCGGGACATCGAAGTACCAGACACTTTCATATGTCAAGAGTGTAATTGCTGTTTATATAATTCTATGGATTGTCTGATGCTGCAATCGGTAAGTGTGTGTGAGTATATGAGTGTGGATCCTCACGCGTGCATGAATGACAGGAGATTTAATTTTGGCAAACCATTTGTTAACTTGCCTACCGGGTATTACATTTTCTGTATACCCTGCATTGTTCATTTAGGTGGGATATTTTGTTAACTCTGTTAACCCCCCCCCCTTTTTTTTCATTTGCTTAGTAAAGGGAAGAACAATTGGGAATAACATGATTTTTGTCTATCACCCATACCTAGTATTGTAACACCTCTTTCAGAGTAATTAAATTCACTGTTTTGTTACATTACCTATGTTCCTGATAACTATCTATCTTTGGACTGGGTTTATCTTTGTCTAATAAGCGGGAAGGGCTTAGTCGATACAAATCTTCTTCACCCCTCCCCACCTTGTTAGTTGTATTTTCTGTACTTATGATATTTTTATGTAACACATGATAGTTGTTGTGATTTGATTTTTAAGGTTAATAAACAGCCTAAACTTATTTAGTACTGTGTTGGAATACCAAAGCCCAAAAATTTCCCCTAATCTGTTTTAATATACGAAGGACGGTCAAAAAGTAATGCCTCGTAATTTATAATTTCATTCAATAGGCAAGAAAACAGATAAAATTCCCATTGAAATGTAGCCCCCAATCTGAACTTCAAAAATTTATTTCTCAATGTAGTCTCCGTTATTTGTTACATTTTATTCCATCTTCTCACAAGGGCATGTATCCCCTCACGGTAAAAATTTGTGTCCTTTTTCCTAAACCACTGGCGTACGGCGCGTTTAAGGGTCTCGGTGTCCTCAAAGTGATGTCCGCGAAGATCTTCTTTCAGTGGTCCAAACAGATGGAAGTCAGAAGGTGCAAGATCGGTACTGTAAGGGGATGTGGTAATAATGTCCAGCCAAATTCTGCAATCGCATCAATGGTGCGTTTAGCGGTGTGTGGCGTGGCATTATCGTGCAACAGTAGTGCAGTTCTCTGATCTTTTAATGGGTAAAGTCGCTGAAGACGACCTCTAAGCTTCTTCAAAGTTTCAGTGTAACGGTCTGCATTCACCGTGTTTCCCTGTTCCAAGAAGTCGAGAAGAATCACACCCTTCTCATCCAAAAACACGGAGGCCATAACTTTCCATACAGATGGTGAACTTTTGAACTTCTTTCTTGTCGGCGATGTTGTGTGATGCCATTCCATTGACTGCCTCTTGGATTCTGGTTAAAAAAAATGAACCCAAGTCTCATCACCTGTCACAATATTCGATAAAAACTCTTCTCCTTCAGTTTCGTAACGGTGCAGGAGGTTGATGGCTATGGTTTTCCTTGTTTCTTTATGTCTGTCTGTCAACATTCTGGGTACCCACCGTGCACAAACTTTTGAATAACCCAGGTCTTTAATGATGTTCTGGACACTGCCTTTACTAATGGACAACATGGAAGAAAGTTCATCCAGTGTTACCCGACGGTCACCACGAATGATGCCATCAACTCGATGAATGTTGTGTGGAGTCACTGCGGTAGACGGACGGCCAGTCCGCTTTGCGTCAGCCATTGAGGATTGACCTACTTCAGCTTCGTCACAACGATATACCCAACGTCGGACAGTGCTAACATCCACTGTTGAATCTCCATAAACATTCTTCAAACGTTCGTGGATGCGAATTGGGGTCTCGCCTTCAGCATTGAGGAATTCTATGACATAAACGTTGTTTTAACCGAACGTCTTTGGCTGCCATTTTTTAAACTGTTACAGTGGTGCCACCTGTTACTGAAACAGGTTGGTAATGCTATACAGTGCAGAAGAGTGTTTGAGGAATCCTCTTGAATTTACAAATTGCACTCCGATGCAGTATTTTCATACATAAAAATAGGAGGCATTACTTTGTGACCTTCCCTCGTAGTTTGTATTCACGTGCGTCTGTGTGTTTGAAGCACCAAATCGGTGTGAGCGCAGGTGTATGTCTGGAAACTGGCAAATAATTGTTTGACCAGGAGAGTGAAGAGAAGATTGAGAGGAACGATTTGTCGTAAATAAGTCTGTCCTTACTCTCCCCAGCACTCTGTGAAGCAACTATTTACTCTCTACATTTTCTATCACTGAGCTTTTCACCACCATTCTCCACTCTAAACAGGACCACTGTTTCTAAGACTCTTTCTCTCAAATAAATTTACGACAAAGAGGCAGATGAAGAAGGAAGAAGAGGAGGTGGGTTGTTTGGTTTTTATGATATGAGATGAGTGAATAAAATAATGGTCTGCTGATCTGAAAAGAACCATCCAAGAAGGCCTCCCACAAGGCTCGGCTCTAAGCTGCACCCTCTTCCTCATACATAAACGATCTGGCAGACTACCTTGAATTACCCAACGCCCTGTTTGCTGATGACCTAGTCTTTGGGCAGAAGGGAAGTTACCATTTGCAACTGCAAAAGAAAACTAAACCGTGCACTGGCTGCTCTAACAACCTACTGCAGCTTCTGGAAAATGGTGATCAACACGAGTAAGACAGTCTACACTATATTCACACTCAGCAACAAAACAGTAAGAAAAGAACTGGATTTAAAACTCGATGATACAAAGCTAGCTAAAGAGAACAATCCGACTTATCTAGGGATACAGCTAGATACCAGACTCACATACAAAACACATGTTGAGTCCCTAATTGCAAAAGCCTCTAGAAGGCTAAACCTCATAAAACGATTGGCAAGCACTGATTGGGGAGCCAATCAGTGCACCCTACGACAACTGTACTTGGGGTACGTGCGCTCAGCTATGGATTACTCTCTACCCCTGCAAGCCACTGCTAGCCCAACACTTAGACTAAAACTAGATCGCATACAAAACCAGGCACTCAGATTCATCTGTGGAGGCTTGCGAACGGCTCCGACCAGCGCTTGCGAGATTTCCCGCCAATGTGGAACCCCTAGAAACTAAGGAGAGAGAAATTAGTTATCATCACGGCAGAAAGGTTCTTGCGAGCTGACAAGGATGACCCGTGCAAAAATGTTATCAGTGACCACAACTCCCACCTCCAAGTACCGGTACCGAATTAAAAAGACCTCTTTCACTAGAAGGTACCAAGAGCTTTCAGGGAAGCACTACATACCAGAGACTAGACTGCCTACTCAAGCTGTACCTGACCTACCACCTCACGTAGAACTAAAAAGACCAATAATACGTACAAACCTTCTGCAACCCGCAAATAAAAGCCTCATACCTACACTGCTGAAAACACTTGCCATGGAAACCATCTGTCAGTATGATGAAGACATTATCCATGTTTACACAGACGGATCAGCTTTCAAAGCAGTCATAAATGCCGGATATGGGGCCATAATCGTCCCACCCAGTACAGAAAAACCCATCAAAATTGCAGGCCCCTGTGGTACCTGGTGCACAAACTACGAAGCCGAAGTAGTCGCCATCCAGAAACCCTAACTAAAATTTTTGAACTCTTTGAATCAGACGAAATGGAACCAAATGATGTTGTAGTATTCTCAGACTCGCAGGCTGCCCTCTTGGCAATAGGAAACTGGAAAACCAACTCAATCAGTACTATCCAGAACGTCCAAGAAACATGCCACAAAATTATGAACTTGTATGGAACAGAAATATACACGCACTGGATACCTGGCCACATAAACATCACATTGAATGAAGTAGCTGATAGACTGGCAAAGAAGGGAGCAAAAATGTAACCAAAGTACTGTTTAAAATTGCACAGTATTATAAAGATAAAAAAAAACTAATGATAGATGTCAAACTTAATGTTATATTACAATCACCTGCTGGCCGTAAAACATGATTACACAAAACGCAAGAAAGAAACCGGACTGATCCTAAAGGTGACGAACTGGAGCTAACTATAGACTAAGACAGCCAATAGGATTGTATGGCGCTCTCTCTTCCAAACCTCTACACGTCACGGTAGAAGATGAATGAGTAAGTAGTAAACTTATAAAGAACAATGTGGAGAAAGATGACATAAAATTACTACAGGGTAATTGAAAAATCATTTCTTATTTTAAAATTTTTTTATCCTCACTTGTATCCATTAGATATACATGAAACAAAACTACCATTTGACTAACATGTTTTTTTTTTGTTTTGTCTTTTGAAATTTCTACAAACAAAATTAAATTTAAATTAGCCAATAAACTGAGGTTGCAAGAGACAGAAAAAAATTACTGGCTGCTATGACATCATGTGACGAACAGACCGGACATCACACTGAGCTGTAATGTTATTGTGACACAGCATTTTATAAGATGGCGGTTAATTCTCTGTATTTTGACATTTGTTTGATAAAAATTAGTTGGATAGGAGTGAAGAAAAAAATAATTTTAAAATGAGATAGTAACTATTCAACCACCCTGTAGACAAAAAGAGAAAATTCTGGGTTACTGTTATTGTTGATGAGAATCAATATCGCTGCACTTCGGGCAAATCCATAAGTGCTCAGTCTTCCTCAGAAAATGTTAAAGGGCATGAATGGTAATTGTTCCTATTGCGTGCTGGTTGTATATAAGCTGGATGCATCCTCTCATACATCCATCTCTACTACTTGCACCTGATGCCAAATTCCAGCAATCTTAACCTTGACGATTCATCAACTGCAGTGTCGTTCTCTAATAAAAAAAGGAAAGGATCCCGTTACACGGCCATTGAGGCATATTGGGAATATGGTGTTAGGCTCATATTTTCTTGAGCATCTGCACACTAGCGGTGATGTGGTCAGCATCACGCCGGCCGCCTTAACCTTCCCAGAGTTGCTCTGGTACTCAATTCATAAGGCTTATTCGACCTCGGAGCCGTTTGCAGTCTAAAGAATCCCACCTAAACTGGGGATCGAGCCATGGACCACTGAGCTAGGAGGCCAGTGCACTAACCACGGCGCTACCATGCCTCACCATTCTCTAATAGGTGATCATGAATTATCCTCAGTATTTCTCCCTTATCCATATTCAGTGACCCACTATGGGTGCTCATGAAGCTAGTTTGTCAGCTCTTTCATTGCTGTGTACCCCTGCATAATCAGGACAGTAGATCCACACCAGTTCCTGAAGATGGAGGTTTTCCATTTATGCTATAGCCATCCATTTTGGGCCTTCTGAAGCATGGATTGACACAATAACTGCCATTGTTAATGAAGTTTCAGACAGCCAGCGTTAGGGCTGCAGTAGCTGCCTCTACCTCCATTCTCATGCCATAGGTTGCTGACATGTAAGCCCAGATATGTTCAGCTTCAATCCTGCCCTTTACTCTAGCCGAGAAGCCCCATCCCGATTTATCACCACGAAGTATATACCCAGTGCTCAGAATGGCAAAGACAGCTTTACATTAATTTTGTTGATTTTGAAAAGGCTTTTGACAGCATACATAGGGACAGTTTATGGAAAATACTGAGGGCTTATGGAATTCCAAGCTGCATAGTGTCAATCATAAAAAGCCTCTATGCCAACTTTACGTGTAGTGTTGGGCAGAGCAACCTAACCTTTGAGGTGAAGACAGGAGTACGACAGGGATGCCCCATATCAACCACTCTATTTTTAACAGTCATAGACTGGGTGATGCGCCAGACAACAGAGGGCAGTCCAAGAGGAATAAGATGGACAACATTTTCTACATTGGAAGATCTGGAATATGCAGATGACATTGCACTACTAGCACATTCACATCAACACCATCCAGGAAAAAACGGATAGACTTAATAAGTTTAGCCAGCAGGTGGGCTTGAACATCAATTTAAAGAAGTCTGAGGTCATGACGCTCAATGTGAGCAACACTGAGCCCATATCAGTAAGGAATCAGCAACTGGTACAGACAGATACCTTCACATACCTAGGAAGCATAGTAACACCAGACGGCGGGGCAGGCAAAGACATCAACATCAGAATGAATAAGGCAAGAACAGCCTTCTTTAGCCTAAACAACATCTGGAAGTCCTCCCAATACAGCACAAGTACAAAATTAAGATTATATCAGAGTTGTGTGCTTTCTGTGCTTCTCTATGGTGCGGAATGCTGGAGAGTTACAGAGAAGGAAATGTCGAAATTGTCCTCTTTTCACACAACATGCCTAAGAAAAATTCACCGAATCGTTTAGCCGAATACCATCACTAACCAAGATCTGCTTACTCGTAGCAAGCAAGAGGACATGCACACCATCATAGCTGGCAGACGCTGGAGCTGGGTTGGCCATGTCCTCAGAAGAGACCCCGATGCCATCACAAGAACAGCTATGCTTTGGACCCCTGAAGGAAAACGATGAGAGGTCCGACCAAAAAAAAAAAAACAACCTGGCGGAGGACTGTGGAGGCTGAGATGCAAAGAATGAACCAGAGTTGGGGCACTGTACGAAGGATGGCCACCGACCGAGCAAAGTGGAATCAATTTGTTGTTGCCCTACAAGACGCCACTAGGCGTGATGGTCACTGACTGCTTTGACGGTCGGCGGCTAAGGATCAAAGATGAAGAAGAAGTACAGACCCATCAGTGTACACAATGGCATAATTATTCCCAGCATGATCATTTATCAGTTGATTAACACATTAACTACCGCAAACCGGTATGAATCTCATCACTATGGCTGCCAGCCACATAGAGCGTCAATATGCGGTTTGTAACAAAATTAATGAAAAATGTACCGAAACTCTTTCCGATCTGTGCGAGATTTTAAGTTTACACAGGAAAAATAATTGCCAAAGCGTGGTTATTGTCGAACACTTCAAAATTGATATTATATTCATATTTTTCAATGTTTCAGGTTAGTTACCAAATCGCGTAAAACTGTTTACCATGGCAATGTGTGATGTCTACAAAAACGCTCGTACACCTTGTCTAACAGCAAAACAGGCTAGAAATGTGTTTAGACAATTAACTGATAGATCTTGTGATGAGGACCGGAGTGAAAATGATGTGGACATTGATTCAAAGAGTGATTTTGATAGCAGTGATAACAATAGTAGTGACGAAGCATGCAGTGATGATATATTACAAGTCCTCTGGCTTTTGTGGGTTGTAGTCATTGCCCATGACTCACATCCATCTGTCAAGGCTGGGACATAGGTGGAGCGGTATACAGCCATCTAGGTTTTCTTACCAACCTCTTTCTTGCTGAGGAATCCTCGTTTTATGGCCTGAAAAAGTCTCCCAGCTGCTGCTTTTCGAGTGGCCACCTCTTCTATTTCTTCCCTTTCGGTCTATAATAGCTCCGAGGTATTTAAAGTGGTCGACCTGCTCCAGGACCTGTTCTCCCAGCTTAATCTGATGTCTTCTTTCTTCTCGTGATATCACCATGGATATTGTTTTAGAGCTGCTTATAACCATCCCTCTCTTCTCCAGCTCTTCCTTCCAGACTTGCAGGTTGGATTGGAGATGTGCCTCTGATTTAGCAATCAGGGCAACATCATCAGCAAATGCCAGCTCTGAAATACAGACCTGTCTCATCTTCCAGTACCCCACTGAATACTTTCTTGTTCTCTCCTTACATGCCTTGATGACATCGCCCATGAGGAGTATGAAAAGATAAGGTGACAGAATATCACCTTGTCTTACACCGTGGTGGTCCTGAACATAATGTTACGACATGTTTAACGATGTCGTCTGCGAGGTTGCGAGATTTTTAATATAGAATACTTTTATGCTTCATGGTTTTTTTAGTGAACACAAATCGCATGGTTCGATTGTGACGTGGTAGCGTTGATATGGTCACGCTTGGTGACTATAGTAGTGGACCCTTTTTATTCTGACAGTCAAGCTATGAAGACGCGTTTTAATTCCTTCCAGTGTTAGGCTACATATTTGCCGAGTTTTTATATTGAGATAAGGACATAGGATCAGTCCATATTATTATAATGAATTGACGGAATTTATAGGGTTATTGGATAACCATTTATGGAAGGATCGTTGATCAGCTTTATGATCTATATTTCGCCAAACTAATGGGTATCACTACCGGCTGTCTGGATAACGGCAGCGCGCGTACACAGCCCATGATGTTCTGACGACAATTAAGTAACTGGAAAACTGACAGTAATATGTCTACTTGAACTGCAATGCAATGTACTGTTGATGAATTAATTACTTGTGATGTCTTCGCATTTCTTCAAAGTTATGTAATATTTGGTGTAATTTTTCTGTACTAAGTTTCATTTTTATTCATTTTTCGTCACAGGCGATCCCCTAAAAAAATTAACTGTGGGCACACCTCTGCTATGTTACTGCATAAATTAATTAATCGGGTATCTAGGTGTAAAGTTATGTTAATAATTTGGTGTAATTTTTCTGTAATAAGTTTCATTTTTATTCATTTTTCGTCACTTGTTCGTAAACTATCCTGTTTATTCTAATCTATCATTTAGTACTAATATGTATTGTAACGGTTCGTCTATGAGTTCATTGTGACGTCATCGGTTTCAGTGTATGTGATTCTAACCTAGATTTGGTTTAACCTTGACCCTACTTCCGATTTTCTGCTCGTTTCACAAAATCAATTTTTATGTCTGAAATTTGTCATTTGTGGCGTGCTCCTGTCTTGTAAAACTTTAGTTTACTGTTCGTCTTGTATTTTATTAATTTATAAATTGATAGTATAATGATAATAATATAAATTAATTAGGTAATAATGTTATAAAACATTTTGATTAATTTTTTATTAAAATAAAATACTTGACTGAATTATTGCAACATTTTGCATTGGTGGTCCAAGGTACTTCTCTTTACACATGCTACATAGGGCATGAGGTCATAATATTATGATAAAATATTGAAGAAGGGTAACTTTTATTTGATAATTGATTGTTAATCACACTATGAATAGGTGATGAAATAGACACTATATTAGTTATTATAAATACATAATTCATTAAAATATTTATGGATGAAGGATACCCATAAGGAATAAGTGAAGATATTAGATGCATGAAATCATTTCATCATCATAAATAAATAAACTTCTAACAAATTGGTGTTTTATTATAAGTAGGTAATATTGATATAAATTATTGAGTAAAAATAAATGTTGAATCGACAACTAGTCGTAAAGGAATATTATAATTGGTTATATTGCGTAACCATACTTATTGAATATATAAGTTGATTGACTTGGAGAGTCACATATATATTTATCATGATTACTTTAGAGGATTGTGTGAGGATTGGACAAATGATATGTAATATAGAAGGTGACAAGGTAAGATCATATGCCTTGCGAAGGATGGCTATTAGAAATTTGGGGAAATTAGGGAATGATACGCCTAGTGATGAAGAATTGAAGGCCGAAGAAAAACGTATTGAAGGGTTAGAAAAAACTAAATGGGTATTTGAAAAGTATAACATTCAACCTGATTTAGTTAAAGTAAATAAGGGTGATACTGCTTTAAATGCAGATTGTACACACATGGCTCAGATTCAGGAGCTGAAATTTGAGGTTTTGAGTTTGAGATTAAAGATTGATACACAAGAAGGGGTAATTCAGGATATGAAGAGTTCTCACATTCAATGGGAGAATAAGAGGAAAAAAAATTGAACTCGAGAATCATGAATTCTAGGGAATTATAAGTCAACATGAAAAGTTGACTAATGACAATTTTGCTAACCTCGATACATTGCTCCTTAAGGAGAATAATAGATATTCTGAACTAGAAAAGAGAATGCAACAGCAGATTAATGAACTTGCAACTAAGCTGAATGCAGTTGATTCTCTACTTATTAATGAGAGGAAGAAAACTACTAACTTGGATAAAATAAATAAGAGGCAGAGACAGGAAATTACACTCCTAAATCTAGAGGGTACGAAAGTAAGAAAAAGAGTTGATGGTCTGCTAGACGTCGTGTTGAGCAAGAAGATATTGCTGAACAACAGACATAATAACTCTATTGTACGACATGCCTCAAGTACTAAGTGTGATAATAAAGCAGCTACACACCCAGTGAAAATTAGTAGATCATTTCGAGGCAAGTACACCTTCCCTCGACCGAATACTACTGCCAATTCTGAAAATAAATGTTGGCGACAGGATCAGACTACAACTGATCGTAATAAAACTGTTAACATTGTCAACAGTGGAAGGGATTGTACTAAGAAGAGTAACATGTTGAAACATATAGTTGGAGTTAATATTAATGGGAAGATACCCAATAAAATCAATGCCAGCACATTGAAACAAAGGAATGTATGTGGTTCTTCTGATCCGTCTACTACTACATGTCCTACAAATGTACCTTTACAGGATAAGGGTCATCATACTCAGGTCCAACATATTATTCCAGTCTATAGAAAGAATTATACTTACATGAGGGACATACATTGCAATGTACCTCAGGCAACTATGGTTGCACGTCAATCTTTTTCCCATGTTAGTGACACTGGTCCTACTTATATTGGTAAAAGTGCATATTCTCGCACTGTCCTCGTGCGCAATCTGCCACAAGAGACTACATGGCAGGTACTTATTACTGGGCAGGATGGTTATACAGAGAGTTTCAGGGGCGGTAGACCACGGACTGAGGAAAGAGCGGGCAGGATTTAGAAAGAACAGGAGATGTGTAGATCATATATTCACTCTCAGGAACATTATAGAGCAGTGCTCGGAATGGCAGGGACAGCTTTACATTAATTGTGAAAGGGCTTTTGACAGCTTGCATAGGGACAGTTTGTGGAAAATACTGAGGGCTTATGGAATTCCAAGCTGCATAGTGTCAATCATAAAAAGCCTCTATGCCAACTTTACGTGTAGTGTTCGGCAGGGCAATCTAACCTTTGAGGTGAGGACAGGAGTACGACAGGAATGATCTTTATCAACCACTCTATTTTTGGCAGTCATAGACTGGGTGATGCGCCAGACAACAGAGGGCAGTCCAAGAGGAATAAGATGGACATTTTCTGAATTGGAGGATCTGGAGTGTGCAGATGATATTGCACTACTAGCACGTTCACATCAACACATCCAGGAAGGGACGGATAGACTCAGTAAGTTTGGCCAGCAGGTGGGCTTAAACATCAATTTAAAGAAGTCTGAGGTCATGACGCTCAATGTGAGCAACCCTGAGCCCATATCGGTAGGGAATCAGCAACTGGTACAGACGGATACCTTCGCATGCCTAGGAAGCATAGTAACACCAGATGGCGGGGCAGGCAAAGACATCAACATCGGAATGAATAAGGCAAGAACAACCTTCTTTAGCCTAAACAACATCTGGAAGTCCTCCCCCAATGACAGCACAGGCGAGCAAAATTAAAGATTATATGCCAGATA